>JAVQIZ010029453.1:0-33393 GCA_036023535.2 Galaxias brevipinnis
ATATATACATATATAGAACACATAGATATATTGATATATATAGATATATATATGGATATATTGATTTGAAATATTTCTAAATGTATAAAATATGTGTGTCCCCCTCAAAATCTAACCCGTCTGTTCTTGTTTTGCCCTCTAGTCTATGAGGAGTGTTAGACTTCTGCATACAGCCCCAGTTTGAAGCCACTCTGCCAATCCTAGGAACCATGTCAGGAGCCTACGACGAGTCTGCTAGCATGGAGGAGATCACCGACAGCTTCTGGGAGGTGAGACCCCATCGACAAGCCGTTGCACCCGTCCATTCCATCCACTGTTGTCAACCGGTTTGTTTTCTTTGCGAACTCGGGCAGAAAGCACATGCTCTCTCTAGAATATCATGTCAGAAAGAAATGTTGTTTTGTTTATTTTGGCACCGTCACTGTGATCTATCTGACCACTTTGATCTGTGATGCTCCTCAGTGAGGGTTGGTTACGGAGACCGACATACACACAAACACTCGGCAACGTCTACAACTCCCATGCAGATGATGCAGGTTCCAGCTTATTTTGGTCTGTGACGATGCAGCATAAGCATGTGGAAGGTTTGGAGTGAGAAGCAGTGCCGTGCTTAGGCTTAACATAGCATATTCAGTGTGCTACACATTGCCTTCTCTGCAGTGCACACTGAACATCGTTCCACTAGCCTGATGATTATGAGCCTAGTATTTTAATAAATAACGGGCACCAGCCCCTGGGTGTGTGGCGCAGTGACTGTCCTCGGCACCTTTCTCATCGAGTTCCCTTTAGTCCAGCCAGTGTGCCTTTAGGAGGGGCAGCTGCACCAGAGCAGGTGTCGGATTCTGCCCACACTCGCTGCATCCGCGGGACTGCATTAGAGCAGTGTGTGCTGCAGTGCCGCTGGCAGCTGACTCGGCTGCAGAGGCTGGGCTACAGAGGCTGGCCCTGGACATGATCCATTACACCTGTGTTTTCTGACTTCCGGCTTTTGGAGAGGTTGACGGTTTTATGGTGAAGTGTGTGTGTGTGTGTGTGTGTGTGTGTGTGTGTGTGTGTGTGTGTTTCATAGGGGGGTTCCTCTGTCCCCTACATGGACCCCATTATCGTTTCCAGTGGCGTGTGTGTCTGTAAAATAGCTGGAGATTAAAGGCAAGATAGGAACTTCTAACTTAATTTGCCTAGGTAACGTTAGATAGTAACTGGGCAGATTTGCATACTCTCTAACTCCTGCATGCATCCTCAGAGAGTAGGGCTGTGCTAGTGACTGCAAGTCTGACACACATTCCACAGTCAGTGGTGAAATCTGTGACATGCTAAGCCAGTCAGGGTTAACCAGCTTGTACGATTAGAATAGACGGTGGTGTCTAAGCCTTCACTAAGCAGGAACTATTCATCAACAGTAGCCTCTTACAAGTCTCCCCACTCAGTACATCAGGTCCCAGTCCTACAGGCTAATGAGTGCAGTCATGAAAGGAAAATATTTTCCAAAGTCATACAAATAGGTCTAGACTGTGGAGGATATCGGGTTGTTAAATTATATATTATAGAATAATCACTCGCCAGATATCTTTCATCAATTCTCACTAAATAGTTGATTCACAGAAATGCACTGTAAATCATTTATGCATACTTTCTAGATTGTAAGAGCTAAGATTTAGAAAAATATAGAATTGTGTTCTGTCTCCTTAATCCAAACTAATAGATGTATTGTGATAATGTAGATGTATTTTGATCGTGTGTCTGTTGCACTGTGTTTGGGTCCAAGGTGGGGAACTACAAGCGAGCGGTGAAGCGAATAGATGATGGCCATCGGCTCTGCAATGACTTGATGAGCTGCATCCAGGAGCGAGCCAAGATCGAAAAGGCCTACGCACAGCAGCTCACTGACTGGTCTAAGAGATGGAGACAGCTAATAGATAAAGGTGAGGGCGGGGAGAGACGCGCAGCACACTGCAGCATATTTTAGCATTTTCTTTAAAAAACAAGACGCGCGAGCTGCTCACTGAGCAAAGTCTCTCTGCATCCTCTCCCGCCCTCCCTTTCTCTCTCTCTCTCTCCCTCCCTCTCTCTCTCTCTCTCTCCCTCTCTCTCCCTCTCTCTCTGTGTTGGTGTGCGTGTGTGGGCTTGTGCTCTTTTGTAAGTGGGTAGGGAAATCTCACACACTCACTCACTCACTGTCTTCCTCTTGCCCTTCCCCCACCCTCTTTTGTTCCCTTCCTCATTTTCTCCCTCTCTCCCTCTGGGTCTTCCCCCCGCCCCTCCAGGGCCGCAGTATGGGACAGTGGAGAGGGCCTGGGCCGCGGTGATGACCGAGGCAGAGATGGTGAGCGACCTGCACCAGGACGTGAAGAACGCCCTGGTCAACGACGACTTTGAGAAGGTGAAGAACTGGCAGAAGGACTCCTACCACAAGCAGATGATGGGAGGCTTCAAGGAGACCAAAGAGGCAGAGGAAGGCTTTAAAAAAGCCCAGAAACCCTGGGCCAAGAAGCTCAAAGAGGTGAGGGGGGGGCAGGCGCACAGTAACTCACACTCTATTGAATCTCTGTCAACGTGTAACTTTCATGGCATATATTTACAGTACTAGCCACTGGAATGGGAACGTGTGTCCAAAGATTCGACTGGTACTGTAGTTTTGCACTTAAAATAGGTGATGTATTGTCTCTCTCTCTCTCTCTCTTGTGCTCTCTTGTGCTCTGCGTTTGTCAGCTGGAGGCTGCCAAAAAGTCCTACCACCTGGCCTGTAAGGAAGAGAAGCTGGCCTCCACAAGAGAAGCCAACAGCAAGGGGGAGTCTAACGTCACGGCCGAGCAGCAGAAGAAGTTGACCGAGAAAGTTGACAAGTGCAAACAGGACTCGCTGAAGGTAACTGACCTCCAACTAATAATAAGACCCCCTATGCTTAGATGAGTGCTCTCCAAGCATGATTATTTGGTGTGTGTGTGTGTGTGTGTGTGTGTGTGTGTGTGTGTGTGTGTGTGTGTGTGTGTGCTGCTGGTATGTGTGTGTGCGTCTGGCTTCCTGTGTTAACATTAGTATGCATGACATAAAGAGTGGCAATCAGGGCAAGACGGAATCAATGCAACTCTTAGGCTATTTTAAGAAGCTGACTTCTGCAGAAGAGTCCTCAGGCAGATTTTTGTAAAAGCAGTGCTGTTGAAGACATTCTGGTATGGTTAATGCAGGGGTGAGACAACTCTAAAGTGTCTCACATGCTTTTGTGAAGTGGACTTTGCTCCATGGTGTTATGAAGGAGAATACCACTGCCTTGGACCTCAATCTCATTACACTGGTGAAAAGGCTTATTATGTACTTCATTTCACCCTAGTCTTTATAAGCCAATCACTATAGGTAAATTACAGGCCCAACACAAATAAAACTGCTTTACAGAGAATGCAAACGGTATAAACCGTTCAGTATATTGCCGTAAAATCATTATTTGGTCAAAGCATAATGAAATGTTGAAGTTTCTCTGGAGATGTATTATAAATATGATTCACAACATAGTGGACACTATACTACATTGATTATGGAAATTTCTTTACTTGAGATATTCACAATAGCCACAGACATGGACACGTTATCGAATAGTTTTCGGAATCAAGAGGTATCCATACAGACATTCTGCAATGAGTTTTGAGTAGAGAACAAGTTGTAACTGTATTATAATGGCGTGTGGTTGCCCGCAGGCCAAGGAGAAGTATGAGAAGGCTTTGGACGAGCTGAGTAAGATGACCCCTCAGTACATGGAAAACATGGAGACAGTGTTTGACCAGAGCCAGCAGTTTGAGGAGAAGCGGCTGAGCTTCCTCCGGGAGGTGCTGTTGGACGTCAAACGTCACCTCAACCTCACCGAGACCCAAAGGTAGCAGGAAGATAGGGCTAAAGTCAAGTATTATAGTCCCACACGTTCCAGTGCAAACAATTATACAGTATATCATGTGCATGAATATGTCATCATGTATGCCAAAAAAAAAACAGGCTTTTTTAAACTGTGTCGGCTCACACCAGAAGACAAGCACTGCCTCTCCAGATGTGCACGATCTTTATTCCTGTTGTCATTCACTATAAACATAGCTCTCTTTCTCCTGTTGTGATTCCCTATTTAAAATGTGGCTGCTCTTTCTCCTCCTATACCTCTCCAGCTACACCACAGTGTACAGGGATCTTGAACGCACCATCACGTCAGCCAGTCCACAGGAGGACCTCAAGTGGTTTAGCAGCAACCACGGCCCCGCCATGCCCATGAACTGGCCCCAGTTTGAGGTAGCCTCTCTCTTCAACAATTTACATTCAAAGCCTTACCAGGTAGTACACAAGGCTATCTTCCGTCGTTGAATATTTCACTTTTATGATGAGTTTTTACCAATATAGTACAATATAGCTGATTTTGTCTGTGTTAAGATGTTCAAAACACCTGTAAAGTGACTACTAAGTACCTGATCTACCCCCGTCATGCCCGGAGGTGCAAACTAAAGTGTGCTGTTTCCAGGAGTACAACCCAGAGCTGTCCCACATGATCAGCAAGAGAGAGAAGGTGAAGAAAGGCAGCGACGGGGTCATGCTGACTAACGTCACCAGTGCAGTGGACCACGCTCACAGTGGAGACAGGGCAAGGTGAGGAGGATTTCTGTTTGATAAGCGTTTGATCACACCACTACAGCGGGATGATGATAAAAAACGTCAGCGATGTCGATCGTGTGGTATTTAAACTACATACGAGTGTTATGCTCTTTTGCCTTTTATTTCCGGTGAGAAAAAGATTAAAAACGTGGTTTGACTGAGGGACATTTGATGCTGACGGGTCGTCGTGTTTCTCTCACAGTGTAAGTAGCTCTGAGAAACAACAAGCCTCCACCGAGTGGTCGGACGAGGACCACTCGGCCCCCAACTCGGCCAACGACACCAACGGGGGACCCAACCCCTTCGAGGAGGAGCCGGTGAAAGGTGTGAGAGTCCGAGCGCTGTACGATTACGACGGTCAGGAGCAGGACGAACTCACCTTCAAATCAGGTAGAGCCTACCCTGGCCCATCCGGTCCCATCCCCCTCACGCATTTCACAAGAACACTGGTGAAAAGACGATGGTTAGCAGTCGCTCCATCATTAGCGTCTATTTCAATCATCATTGGTGGTTGGTCCTCTATACATTTGATTTATCACATAAATGTTGTACACTTTACTCATGTTTTCTTTGTGACATAGTAGAGACATATGATCGGAGTGTTAGTGTTAGTTCTTGTCACACTGTCATACTTAGCACCTTCCCTTGCTTCTGTGTTAAAGGGGAGGAGCTGACCAAGCTGGAGGATGAGGATGAACAGGGCTGGTGTAAAGGTCGCCTGGACAGTGGCCAGTTGGGCTTATACCCGGCCAATTACGTGGAGCCTGTTTAACTGCTTGTGCCCAGGACGCTGCCCCATTGGAGGGGCCAACCAGACTGTACTGTCCAATCATTCTGTGCTTTGCCAGAGACCTCGGCGCAACGCTTTCCCCATCCTGTCAGATGCACTGCACATCACCACTCCATCCAAACTCATCAGAGGGAAACCTCATGGATTCCCAGTACAACAGTCCTCCCACTGGAAAGAAACCACTGCATCATAAACATTTGTCACTCAGGACACTGAATGAGTGGATTACAACCGCAACTCCAGCAAGTGATTTGGAGTCATTTTTGTGTAGCTTTGTGCAGTTTTTTTTCTAAATCTGCTATGACATATGCATAGCAGTTTGTTCTGACATAGCATTGTTATGGTATAATCGTTTGTACATGTGAAGCTAGAATTGGCTATGCAAAGTTAATGTATTGTATATATCAATGACGTTTTCCTTTTTTTTCTTCTGGATGCTTGTACAGTATTTGTTTTCACATTGAAACCAGTGTTGATTTTTTTCAAACTGCTTTACTACGTCCTCCCTTTTCTTCCATACATTTCTCAGATGCTTAGCCCCTATGTTAAATTAAATTAAGATTAGACTTCCCTCATACAACAGCACAGGCTTTCGCCTTATTTACCCGTTAATATCAACTGGAAACCACCACATATACGTTTAGATCTGCTAAGTACCCAGCAAGATGTGTAAGAACTCCAGGATTGTTTACCTGTACATCCACTGACTAAACGTTAAAGAATGATATGCCCGTCATTGTTACATCCTCAGTCTCCTGTCCTGTTATTTTTGCTGCCCTTGCCAGATGCAAGTGGTGGCCAAGGATAATATCCAACTGAAAAGCGTGTCTCAATAGTTTGATGTCTATAGCTTACGCCCAAGGACTTCATCCATTAAGACTCACTCTGGTTATAATGCGTAACAATTGTGAGTTTTTACTGGTGACGTGTCTTCAACTTTTGTCTACATGGCCTGACTCTATTTGCATGCTCAAGTTACCAAGAGCTGTTTATTAGCAACTGCTTTAAACTACAATTAATTTAACAGAGACTAAGCATTTGTCTTGCCCAAATTATTTACAATGACTTGCTTCATTAGATCAAAATGTTATGTAGGAAAAACAGTTTGTGTTACTTATTTTGATCACAGTATTTATATATTCCAAAAATATAGCAACGTCCTACTGAATGTGGGCTGTACGCTATAAGTATTTATCTTTCAGTGATTTTGAAATCAAACTTGGATCAAACTCGTATTAAACTGTATGATAGCTTACATTACTTAACTGACAGTACGTTTTCTGTGAGAGTTATTTTCTTTCTTTTTGTGACCTTTCTGCATCATTGGATGCTATAGCCTTACTGTTCTCTGAAAAACAGTGGTGTACCCTTACTCACGCGGGGCGAGAGAGTTACAGAAGAGTCCTACAAAGAAAAGCAGAAAGATGATCCTCCTTTGAAATATTGATAAGGAAACTGCCTTTATGCTGCAAATAGCAGACTTAAATTCTAGGACACCCGGGATGAACCACGCCACAAAATGTCTTAGGGCTTTTATCAGATGTCGAAATTGGCTACATTAAAAACATTCTGCTGCTTTTTCATAATGAAATTGAATCTGACTCTAACTTATCCAGCTCAATTTACAACTATACAAAACACAGTTTTTCTGAATTCGATGAAGAAGAAAAAACGTCTGAAAAAAAGTCTTAACTTGGCCTGCGCTGCCGTCAATATGTAATGCCCTTAATGTGGGATGGGATTGTTTACAACTTTACTATAACCACATGTTTATCTATTTGTATTTATGATCGTGTAACTTATGGGAAGTAATGTGAACTGCATTGCAACTTTGGCATTCACTGTGAAACCGGTATGATACAGTAAAGAATGGTGATTATCAATATGATAAGATGCTTTAGCCACTATTTTCTGTCACAACCTATAGCAGGGAAGGTACGGGTTGGCAATGATGCAAAGCAAGGCTATAAATTTAGAAGTCTGTTTACCTGATTAGCATATAGTGATGTGAAATCCATACTGTAGTGCCTGGTCATTTGCATAATACAAAAAAATAAAAGACGTCATTGAAAAAGTAATGGTTTGGTTTGCTGAGTTTGCCTTATCCAGTCAAGTCTGATAGACGGTATAAGGATACAATGGAAACTAATTTAATTACTGTGTGAGTGGTGCTAGGGTACCCACTGTTGTATCAAATAATTAGCTACAGTAGATCAGTATATGGGTAGACTCAGTGGGTGACAGATATTTGTTACTCCTCCGCCACTTTGGGTTTATGTGTTTCTTTTGCCACTAGAGGTCCTCAGGCAACAGGTTCAACAATCCCATATGCCAGGTTATTTCTTTATTTAGTTCAGTTTCAGAAGATAATTACCAAAGTTAACATTTAATTATCTTTCAGAACCGTTTGTAGCCTTTTACTTTCCAACCTTTTTATTTTAGTTTTTCTGTTGGGAGTTTTTACTTGGGTTTAAATGGGTAATTAAAGTGAATTACTTGAAACATAGCATTAGTCATAGAGAACATGCCTCCTGGGTACCTTTTTTTGGCAGCCCAGCCATTTCTTGTATCCATCACCATACAACATAATTGTCATCTATAAAGGTTTGAGTTTATATCTTGACAGTGACACAGAGAGGCCAAATGCAAACAAAAACATTTAAAAGTAAATAATGTTTCTCAGAAGAAGATGAATTAAGAGCATTTGCTTGGTCTCTTCAGGCACACATAGGAAAATAGTGTGTATCCTTAAGAGCCCTTTTATGTAAAACAACTTTTTCACCAACAAAAAACAAAACAAAAATGCACTCTGTTTTGAATGGGTTACAGTATGAAATAAAATAGGTCATATTTTCTTTTTAGCCTAATATGTCATTATTATTATTATTTTTTGCTTTAAGCTTTTTCCTTTGCTACATTGTTGATGGCAATGAAAGTGTAAATCGTCAATGATGCATTGATCCACAACGGAGATAACAACTCATAGTTAATCAAGAATCTGTAGCAAAACAGTTTTGAAGTTAAAACATTTTTTTAAGTTTAATGGTTAATCTTTATGTGCAAGAGCAAAGACCTTGATAAAAAAAGGTGCAGAATTATGTACAGTACAAGCAATCTTACAATCTACTGTGAAATTCAGTTCTATTTTTCAGTTTAGGATTAATTATTAAAAAAAAATTGTTTTTCAGCGGAGAATTTGAGGGTGGGGTAAAGGGGTTTGTTCCCATGCTTTCATTGAGGTTAGGCTAACGGCTAAAACCCTCTTTTGTGCGAGAGTGTTTCAAAGTGTGCCATGTGAATAAAGTGAAAAGTGAGCTGTTTGCTCTTCTGGATTGTAGCCAGGACCAACCCAAGGTAAAGAAAAACAATTATAACTACATTCCCAATAAATGTGTGGCACACAATTCAACCCATGTAGACTGATGCTATCAAGATAAAGGTCTTTGTACACAGGGAGTTCAAATGTCCCCCTCCCCCTTTTTGGTTTGATGACTATCAGTTTAAACTTTCCTGTTCAAAGTCAATACAATATGTGACCACATTAAGAATGTTAGGTGATATAGAGAAATATAGAAAGGCAGATAATGCAAGTGAAAAGGCAGTTACTATTTTTTTTTCTTTGGTTGTTTCAACGTTTTAACATGACTAAGTTAGAAGACCATATTCTTTTGTTTCTTCTTCGTCTCATGAACAAACAAGCCTTCATCTGTCAGTCTTGGCAGTTCCAGGATTGGCAGATGGAGGTGTGTACCATTGGGGTTGGTCAGTGCACATGTTCAAGTCAGTTGTTTTTTTCTAACCCCTTCTTGGCGTAAGTGTTCAAGTTTATGGTGTGATTAAATGCCCTTATTTTATATTAGGGCCCCTGTCTTCTTCTTCCTTGTGTTCTCATACTGGATGAACAAACTGGTAGACCAGTCTCTGAGACACGTCTGGCTTACGGATGATGCCCTTCTTGTAGTACTGTCGTATGGAGCGGCTCAGCTTGTCGTAGTTCATGGCAGGCCTGTTCTTCCTCAAGCCCCACAGTCTTGCCACATGTGCAGAGTCCTCAATTTTAAAGATTCCTATAGATAAGAAAATACAACAATGTGTGGTTAATGTTATGTGCATGCAAACAAACATAGTCTCGATCAGTTTAGCAAGTTGTATTGTTCTATAAAGTCACTTGAATATCCCTTGAATCACAGGACATTTACCATACGATTCCTTTTGTTGATGCAGACTGTACACTGCCTAGTTGCTGTTGTGAGCCTTTTGCAAAATGTATAGATTATAGTTTAGCAGAAAACATTGCAGACAATTAATCTGGTAAAATTACTCTTTTGGACCCCAGTCTTGTGCATTAACATTGTTAAGTTGCCTGAATCTTATGCGAAACAATAGAGGTCTTTTCTAAAATGCATAAAAAGAGATGCATAGTATTTTTGTTTCCTATACTTGTTTGAACTGAGAAAGTTGAATGTAAATTGAGGCATTATATTTATATATTATACTTATTTAACTATATAACTATAATTTAATATTTTTAAACAAAAAAAATAATTATAAATTGCATAACATTTATTCAAATGTACTACTATTTTGGGTGAAAAATCAAGATGACTTTACATCATGTGGGATGTTGCCTTAAAATGTTAAAAGTAATTTATAAAGGCTACGATGAAATATGAACTTAGCCACCAAATGCTTAAACAGGTGGAGATTATTTTGTGTTGACATTATTTTGAGGTATTTGTCCGTCTAATACTTTTCACTACAGATTAAATCATTTGAATAATTTGTATAAAGAGCTTCAGGTCCTAGTGGCCATGTTTTGAGTGTGCAAAACAAAGAAGCTGTATCAATTTTAAAGCCTACCACCATTAAATTATTACCACATTCACCCAGATCTTTGTCACAATTACTCTCCTTTCACACGTTAATTTTTTTATATTAAGATCACAGAATGCCCTACATTTATTAAAATGTTTCCCTGACACCAATATTTATTATTTATTATACATTTATCCTAAACGTATTTGTGTGTTTTGTGTACCTTTATTGAGACACTTTTAAAATGTAGTTACCTTTTTCCTTGTTGAGCCAGCGGATGCAGCGTCCATAATTGTGAGGCTTTAGCAGCAGCTCTCTAAGAAACTGCCAAAGATGGATGGGCTGGCCTGAACAGGATGAGTCTGCCTCCGACCATAGCTCCTCCACACCTTCACAAAATAATTGTGGTTACTGCACATTCCTCTAAGCTAGATCAAAGCATCACAATACCCAATTAAAATCTGGGGAATAACCTACCTGTAATTTTGCTGTCCCCAAGTGAGCACCTGTCTTTCATCCAGCCAGCTATTAAGACAAAACATATGATAGGTCATACTTTATTATGATTTTCTTTTTTTTATGATTCAGAAGAGAAACCTTTTTGGGCAAAATGTGAACTTCCAAGATTAAAACCCTTGTTATAGATTTTGTAATAATAAACCTGAGATATCCTGTTCAAATCTTAATCTTAAAGATTCAATTTGAGGTGGTCAATCTCTACAGCTGTATTAGTTGACACAACCTGTGAGCCCATATTATAAGTCATGAATCAGTTTATTACTAAACAAGCATATGGTTGTGACAGTATAGTTAAACAGTAAAGCAATAGAGCCATTCAAGTTATCAACTCATTATGTTCATGAGAGACTGCGTCAGTAACAAAGTTAGCATGGCACACCTGACTTCCATATGTCCAGATGTGCGTGCAATGTGTCCCCACATTGGGGTGACCTCTGTTTGAAATCTTCTTCACTCATGGCACACAGGTCTTTGCCGGTGAGCTCTTGGAAGGCTTTGCCGGCCTGTGGCAGCCTGTATAGGTGCTCTGTCCACAACAGCCACTTCTGAACGTTTCCCGAGTTCCACTCGATGGGATCTAGAAGGAGAAATTATGCAACTCTTTACAACGCCTTCTGACTGTTTCTGAAAAATGTTGCAATCGACAATTTATTACAGGCCTGATAACTTCATCACGACATCTCCGTTAATTTGCCAAATTTGAGGTTATCCTTTTGGGTGTGGTAAATTACTGGTCTGAACTTGGGGGTAAGAATAAGATTTGCATATTTGGGAGTGAAATATTGTGTGCATTTGCCTTGGTAGAGAAACACAGCATGACACTAGGCATTTATCTCTGAAGTGGATAACAGGGGCCTTGTACTAGAAGAGATGTCATAGGGGTGTGACAGTAGAAGCCTTTCAGTACATATACCCTAAATATTTACTTTGCCAGGTGAGCAGGCGTCACCCTAACACTGTGTACACGTCTACTGGCAGGCAATCACCTCGACAAAAAATCTAGCAAAGGTTAGGATTAAACAGATCCTGGAGCAGGCAAACATGACGTGCGTCAACGATGTACATTATTCAAAATCATCTGTCATCTTTCCAACCATGATCCACCCACGTTTCTGTTGTTTTTGGAAACACGACCCTTCACAGCAGATAAACCCAGTCTCTGAGTCAGTATCCTTTTACTAGAGTGCAACCGACTGTACCATGACAATGTTTTCACTGTATGAAAGTTGGTAATGCGACTTCATTGTGTACTTAAGCTACAGTTTCCACAACTCCTTTTCCTCATAAATTTGCCACAGCAAACAGAGATGTTTCAATATTAGCCTACCTGGGGTAATATTAAGCAGTTTGCAGGCTGTCTCAATGTCCTTCAGCACCTCCCCCACCACCATGCTCTGCATCTGCTCCAGGGAGCGCTCCTCCTCCTGTCCCTCCAGCCCAGGACAGAGCCCTATCCCCTGGCTGTCAATGACAGGGCATTGCTCCGGCTCCTCTCTGTCCCGTGGCTCAGCTCGGACCGCTGGAACAGCTGAGGAGGCCTTCACAAGCCAAGCAGCATCCTCTGTAAACAGCATGTCAAAGCAGGACAGATAGAGGCCTGGCAGGCCTTTATCCAGGGTCTCGGTGGTGGGCTTGGGGTGCTCCATGACCCAGGCCTCTTCTCCGGAGCCCCCGTCCTGGTCTAGGATAGCCAGGGACCCCTGAGAGAGTCCCAGCCGGGGTGGGTGCACTGCACCCTCTGATAGACAACCCACTGGACTCGACATGACCACTCGCTGGCTTCCTGCTCAATCCAAAGAGACAAAGTAATGCTGATTATTAACAATAATTGATTAATTAATCGTTCATTTTTGTAATAAATAGTAAAGCTTAAAAATGCCTTACATGTGTTCAGCTAACCCTGATTAATTTTACTTTGAGCCAGATCAATGTGCACTCCTACATGAGAACCAAAAAACCTGCCTACATTATAAATGCTATGAAGAAATTAAAATAAAAATAATGTATTTCTTTAAGTCAGGATTGTCATACCTATGTGGAATAATTTCTTTATGTCCAAGACACTTTCAACGCAGCAAAATCCATTGGTAAAGTAGTGTGTTTGGTCCTTTAGATCAAATTGTGGCGACCAGAGTTAAACTGAACTACAGTGAGATGCTTCTTGGTGCTCTTATAAATGAGTCCTGAGCCGATGAAAGGTACCGTGTAAGTGACCCTTAAGAGACAGCACACAGCTTCGGTAGTCAAGGGGCAAAATGGATTTAACTGAGTCCTTTACTTGTGGGTCAGTGGCCCAGAATGGGTGGTGACTTGGGGGTAGGTGACTTGTATTGAGGTCTAAACCAACACTGGCTCCTACCTAAACTTTCAAGGTGCCGTCTCCGCAGCCCTCTGGCTCCACTGTCAGCTGGAGTTTTTTTAATCAAATAGAGGTTAGATAAACTGACAAAACAGCACCCGACATATCCAACCTTGTTGCTATCTGCTAGTTTTTATTACAATTTAATAGCACACCCTTGTACACTATCACTCGTTTTGGCCCATGCGTATGGTGTATGCATTTCATCACAGGTGCAATTCTGTTTTCTGAACATTGCCATCATAAGTGGACATTTATGGACGTCAGCTGTAGTGCTGGCACGATATTCTCAGGATGACCACGTTTGTGACACACACACACACACACACACACACGCGCACACACACACACACACACACACACTCAGTGTAACCTGTCACAGCTGGGAGATTGGGAAAGACATTGCTGTTATACAGCCGGTTATCAGTGGCTACTTAGTGCCATGGTAAAGGAAGTGTGCTCGCCTCTCGCACGGCACATGTTCACCAGGAAATATAGCTTTGTTTGTCTATAGACAGAGAAGCACTAGCCTATTCATAAAACTCATTTAACAATACCCGACCCAGCAAAAACCTAGCCATTATGAAACATACTAGATAGGGATCAAGAAATTCTGCTAACAAGGTATTTCATTAAATAGTTGAATATTGTCATTGCATTGAATCATAATGCTGTTGCCAGTGTTCATTCATTAATCCCAACCAGACATATGAAAGGGAACCCCTAACGTTTTCAAAATAATGTTTGAAAGAAAGTGAGTCTAAATGTTTTTCACCACAGGGGTCCAAAATAGGCCCATGTACGTAGCCTGATTTTTTTCAGAGTTGGCCCTAAAGGAAATTAAGTTATCATCTAAAATAAGTCCACCTATTTACTTTCTTTATTCGGTGTCTCCCTCAACCCCCCACTGTAAAATCTTTTGCCCATCCCTCTTTATATCTACCAATTTCCCACTTGGAGTCCCTCTAGAACCTTCTGTCCCTCTCCTCCGTAAGAAATCAAATTAAAGGCTGTCTGTGTCTTAGCTAGCCAGCTGTGTTTCCACTCTCCTCTGTAACAGCTTGCACTAAGCCCATTAGCCTAGCAAATTTAGCCATATTAGCTTTTTCCAAAAGGGGATGGGAGGGAAGAAAAAGGCGCAAACATGCACCCCAGGGGCAAGGATTAGAGCCCTGACTGATCACTAAATGAGGTTGGTCAAGACGTTGATATTCATTTCAGAGGAATTAGAGCTCGCTCCATTTACTGGCACAGTCCTTCTTTGACACCCAGTCAGACAGCTCCCCATACAGACATCCAGCCTGGTAACCATTTCTCTCCTGCAATTTTTGAGTTCTCAGCTTGATATTGAGGTTGCCTTTGAAGCTTATAACATGCTTTTGTATGACATTTCCTGTGTAAAGACATTATGGCTCTAACATGGGTGGTCAGTGAGTCAACGGGAAGCACGACTAGATAGAAACTAGACATGTTTCATTTTCGGCTTTGAGATTATGTTATTATGTTTCTCTATACCAAGGAATTTTTTTGTAGCGTCAAGCCTATTTGTCTATATTGTCAGTTAAATAGAAATGGAGACACAAAGATAAACTTTTCTTTTTCAAAACTCAACTGAGTGTGTATATGCATTATATTAAATGTAATGGTATATTTAAAAAATAGATATGTTTATCAAACTATTGCAACTCACTAGTTTGAATTGGGAAGTAAAAATAATTTAGAATGAAATAATACGGCAGCATTGATTCTGAAGATGATCAGTGAAATGTTAATAAGTAAGATCAGGAAAGCTTTTCTAATCACAGTGTTCATACTTGAAACAGTAAAAGGTAATGGCTAAGATGTGAGGATGATCAACAGTCAATCTCCCTTTTCACTTTCCAATAAAGAACATTCTCTTGTTTGAGTTTGGAATTAAGAAGTGTATATAGTCAGGCGTGACTGTTTGCTATGTGTGCAACTGTGTAAGGTTTAAAGGGAGATTTTAAGCCAAAGGGTTCTTTGTTATTGTTCCTCATGGGAAATCAGGAAGAGATGAATGAGAGAATTGGGACTGGGCATGACCCTCATTTTCGGGAAGCTGCTTTTTATCCTTATAGCTTTGCTAGGAAGACAAAAGCCATTTAAGTATTCCTGTAAGGTCGGCTGACTGGGGAACATTTTCTTGCTAAGAAGAACTATGTCGTATCTTTCTTTTTTTTAAATACTGGACGATGACATTACTATGTGTATGTTATAATATATTTTCACGTTCTTTAAGGTGTAAAGAAGTCATAATGAAATGTAATATCCCCTTTGAAGTTACGACACCATGCAACACTGACAATAAAACATTTCAATAAATAATTTTTTTATTATTTATCTTGAATATTTTCATTTTGTGATCGGAAACACCTGCTATTCTATCAACCATACGATATCAAGTCTTGCCATAGCTTTAACTTTAAGGAAATTGCAGTAGTAGTAGTTCATTGTTCATTGAGAACCTTGCAGGACAGACCAGAACGGAAAAGGTTGAGATCTTGTCTGTGGACTTACTACAGATTTAACTTCCTTGTGATTATTGTCATTAATGCCACTAGGCAAGACAAAATAAGTATGGGGTTTTCCAGTGCTCTCATCCATGTGATTGATTCTCATTGGGTGTCATTTAAAATTAAATAAGGGGCCATATTGAGTACGCTGTATCTGACGGTTTACATCAACACTACAAGGAAACGTTTCATTCCTGTTCCACCTGATCTACTTCACCTGCATTTCAGGTGCATTGGCATCAGGCCAATTCCTTTCAATTTTACACTGTCAAAATAACAGTCACGCTTGCGATTGTGTGTACCCTTGGAGCATTTTAAATTTTTTTAATCTCATAAATCTGTTGTTCTATTATCATACATATTATGCGGTATAACATTTTCTCTTCACATTTGTCGTTTTAATCAACCCCATCTCTGCCCTTCAGGGCAAAACTTATTTTATTTATTCTGTGAAATGTTAATATGCTGATGTGTCATGTTTTGGACAGCAGCCAGAGTACTGCTTACTTTTAGTGAAAGCCTTCCCATGCCCTGCTCTACTCTGGTCTGCAGGTTCAAAGATTCTGATCTTGCCGGTAGTTTCCTTAATAGCAGGGGAACTTTTTGTTATAAGGATTAAGTTATGATTGTTGAGGTATATGTCGTTGTCCACCTATATATTTGAACAATTATATTAGGATAATTTCAAAAATATACAAAACACAGATGCAATTAAAAAGTATTTTGGAATATTGATGACATTTATGCATATTTTTATGAATTAACTAGATGAAATACATGTTTAATTATATAAATGTTCAATCATTACTAGAGTAACGGATATACCAGAGAACAATTGTGTTAAATTGTTCTTGTATAGTATTGCATGAAAAATTTGATTATATATGTCTTATTGGCATTTGCATTTGTCATAAAACAAGGCATTACTATAAGCGACACATAATCGTGTACGTTACATGTTGTTTTCCATGTATTTTGAAATATTCACACTGTTTTGTACACTTACCCCCCCCCCCCTCCCACCACTACCACCACCACCACCCCACCCCACACAAAAAAACATACAAGGTGAACAAATGCATTGTACATCTTAGTTAAAAACCTTCTAATCAAAAGGGTGAAGAGGTTTTCCAATATTTGTCTTACCTGGAAAAGGATTGAACTGAATCTGCTCTGAGGTACCGGTGTCTCTTTGATGCCTGAGGCAGTCGTTTTGGGGGGGATGATGTTCTTGCTCTCTCTCAAACTGAACCTCAGGTTTGGCCCCACTCAGACCTTTCACAGTCGACAGCTACTGATGATTTAGATTACCCCCTAAAGATACAATAAGTGAAGGCAGCTGAATGTCCTCACTTTCCCCCCTTATAACTATGGAGTCCCCAGTCAGGGGCCTGGGGCTGTCTCCAACAAGCTCAGGATTGGAATAAAGTGAGGTTGAGAGCCAAAGCCCGAAACCTGTTAGCCAAACGTTATCAGTAACAAGGCACCTGCTGTGGGTGTGTGCGAACACAAAGCTAGCAAGTGCAAGTGACTGTGAAGGAATTTCAGATCCATTGACTGCGAGTGTTATTTATAGGGAAAGTCTGATTTTACCTATGCAAACAGTCCCTGTGTGTAATACATGACCCTAGGTGCCACATCGGTTTCCTCATGTTGATTAGCCCGCACCCAATCGAACACACCCTCTGTTCACATCCATAAACATAAGTGTGTACGTGCACGCCCAGACATGCACGCTAACACACAAACCCTCTCTATTTCTCTCGCTGTCTAGGTTAGTTTAAGTTTGTTTTGTAGATTGGAACAATGAAAGAGACAAATTATTTATGGAGCTGATTAGGAAGGAAACATTTTTATTAAGAAAATGCATATGCATATGACCATTAGAGAAGGTGCAATGATTGTTGCAATTGATTTGAATCCTTCATTCAAAGTAAATATTTGCAAGCTTATACTTATTTGATATTTTATAACATAATCAAATTGTGTTTGATCTATTCTTAACTTGTTTCCTGCAAGACCGTTTTGAGCCAGTTATGTTGAATATTTGTTAAATGGTCAGAATATCTGGCAACTTGTTTTATACATCCGGGGGTGCCATAGCAACATCTCTTTTAACCTGTCATTGTAAGCTCTTCTATGTTATTCAGACAGTTTCCTTGGGAAGGCACAAACATGAGTAGGTGTTTTGATAATGAGGAGAGACAATCCACCCATTTTCAACATTTTCATAGTAATCCACTAAGTACTCCTGGATAATTGGCCATCAGGCTAATAGTATATTATTTATTTATTTTACAGGGGTAACCAAGGGTTCCATAAAGTGTGACAAAGTATCTCTTCATTATGTTCAGTTCACATAAAAAGTGTACAGAGATTGATCCTGGATCAAATATGGACATGTTTGTGCAACGTATGGAATTATGGATTTTTCCAGAAAAGGCGATCAACATGTACTAATGTGATCTTCACATTTTTTCCTTGAACTTACAATGCAAAGACTGCTTACATACCACACTGTGAATGATAAATCCTCTGATGTTTTAAGTTTGACATGACCCCCCATTTGAAAGGGCCAAATGTGAGACAAACTGTGTAACGGTGTAGGTAAAAGAAAGCTTTTGGCCATGTATTTGACACACCAGTATTTAAACCAACATAATTTATTTTTGGAGTTTTTACAATGATACTTTACGTCTTAATGTTACCTGATAAGCTTTGTGTGTGTGTGTGTGTGTGTGTGTGTGTGTGTGTGCATGTGTGGGGCGAGATAGCGAGAGAGATCCGCTAGTACACATGTAAGTTCAAACAATTAAATCAAGTCAACTAGAAACAGCCGTCTTGCCAAGGTTGATCTGTCTTTTGACTCTTCGGCTTGTTTTAGGCTTTACTCATATCCCTTCCATCAAGGTAATTTGCATGGCAGTTTCTTGAACTGTGGAGAGCAAAAGGTGTTTCCTTTTGACCCACAGTTTAGAATAACATTCTCATGGTTGTAGATATTGTGCTTTCTGAATAAGGAGTTGTCTATGAATTTACAGCTGAGTTAGGCTTAACAGTTAGGATGTGACGAGTGCCACCACTTAGATAAACATTATGAAGTTTGTTTTTCCCAACAATCGAGATAAGGTTCAAACTGCCAGTTTTATCTTAATTGCATCACAGTAAATAAACTTGAAGTGTACATTTTGTCTCATTTGTTTATTTATTTTAACTCAATATATTATAATAGGCAAGACATTTCTAATGAAACCACGACTGATAATTCATTGTCTTTTCAGCGAGGCATATTGGTGGAAAATTCAATAGTTGAAAATGTGTGTTTGTGTGTGTGTGTGTGTTTAAGGAACAAAATAACTTTGGAAGATGTCATCAAGTTGACTCCCTCGTAAAGACTTGGCCCTGTATTTTACAATGACACAAAGAGTGTAAATAGTAGCATGTGTTACACATCATGTGTCATAAAGCTCCTTACGATGTAGATGTCTGATCCCAAAAAATCGATGCTTCCTTCCTCAGCCATTCATCATCCATATGCCTTGTGGTAGCACACTCTTACTGTCTCCGGTTTCCACTGTCTGAAACATGTAAGCCCTTTAGTTTGAAAAATGCAAATTACCCTCACTACTGGTTTTAAGATTTGATTTGGATTTAAACAAATAAAATAATTTCAAATAGTAGGTTCAAGGTATAAAAGCGTGTAAGGGAACACCCAAGACTACTACTTTGATTGGAATATATTTGACAATGAACAGATTTTGGAGGTATGTGTGTGGTTACATAGTGTGTATCAGTAGAAAGAAAAAAAGGTTTATTCAAATTTTCTAAGATAAGATCCACTTTGGGTATTTTCCACCGAAACATCCTCGACGTCATTGTTTCATTATGTATTGTATTGTTCTTGGATAAAGATCAATTATGGGGTATTTCCCACCCAGTATTGCTTGATTTTATACAACTTTGTATTTCTTACTTCTGTGTAATCCTTTGGTAAACAGCTTATAATAGAAGTATAAATATAATGCATTTTAAGTAGGCTACATTTTTAAGTGTTTGTAGAACAAGACGTTATTCAATTTTTAGAATTTTAGGACTGTGTGAGAGATCCGATGTGTTTTTACTAACGTGAATTATGTAATTAGATTGCACAATGTACAGCAGAAAAAAGTTAAAAGTCCATTTTTGTCCTCGTTCACGCAGCTCACATGTGAAACCCATTCAAATAATCGCTTCACATAAACTCACATCCTTATACATAGTCCATGGAGCACCATGATTACAGAAATGTATAACACGATGTTTCGTGTTGAACAAGAAATTAGGACAGCTAGCATTTCATAATATAATATAATAATATAATATTAACATCCTGCATTTGTTTACCAGATTCAATGACCATCTTTAACATAAAAGGAAACAAACATTCAATAGTCATTAGGTGAGACAGTGTGTTATTAGCACAACCATATTATGATCATATACTGTGTCCATTTGGGATATTCAGTATTCAAAGATATTCAAAGGATACTGTTCATCTAAATTAACTCTCTTAGAATAGCATACATTCAAAAATAGATATTTATAGGATTGGTTTCGTTCTGACAATTCTCCACCAAGTAAATCGTTTGAAGTTCTCATCCTTAATCAAAGTAGCACTTCAAACTATCAGTTATGTTATCAAATGTTAGCTTTCTCTGTCAAAAGATCACAACAATGTCAAGTTTCTGTGTTAATTTAATCATACAAATGTTTATTTATACTTAGAGGAAAAAGGCTTTTAATTTGACATTTTCTACTCTCATAAATGTACTTTATGGACTCTCTGCACACTCTTAGCTCATCCACCATGTCTTCATTTTAAATCAGTATATTTTCAGTGACAAGAATAAAACATTACAGCAAAATCAAACCCCAACCCCCTCCCTCCATCAAACACAATAACAGACATACATGTCACAAGAAAACACATACACACAAACACACACATCATAAGTCAGAAAGTAACTATTCATGATTAAAAATAAAAAAGCATAAAAAAGGCAGAACAGTGTATACTGTATGGGCACAGAGCTTGTGGTTGGACTTAACAAATACAGCTGCTCTGAACTACAAGACTCTGGTGTGCTTTCCAAACAGTGACCAGTCAGAAACAGCTGTATAGATTCAATAAGATCAATGGTTGCATAATTTACAATGAAACTGAATTAAAGAAGAATTCTTATTGTTACGAGTTCAACATTAATCACATGAATGGATTCCACTAACAAGCAAATAACCCCTCTATATGCTGACTTGCAGCATAAATTTGTAAACAGCAATTCATATGATTGAATGTTTCACAAAAAAAAATAAAATAAAAACATACATAGCTTCCCAAGCAGACTTTAACCTTTTCGTATTACAAATTTGGTAAAAAAACCAAAAAAAACTCAATACAACTTCTTAGAGGTGGCGAGGGGTTCAAAAATAAAAAATAGAGGACGTTGAATAAACAAAAAAGTTCGAAGAATGCTGGTTAAACCCCAAAAAACAAGTACCTCCCTGTGCTTAAAAAGATTACAACCACTCGTAAACAAAAGGGATACACATCATTGTGCAAATTGCAGTAACAAATCCTCATCGCTAACCATTTGAGCAGCCAAAACCAGATCCAGAAATAAGCCTAGGCTAAAACTGAAACAGTACGATTTGGTCAATTGATTAATAGCACCACCTGCTGGCATTTGAGTCAATGCACTCAGAAAAAGATTTTTGTTAGTGAAGCTAATACACTAGCTTAACATCATTCAAATTATAACTCATGCATCACCATTATTTAAAGAAAACTTCAAACAAAATATTTGGGTTCAGACTCGGGTTAGTTAGATCAGGTTAGGGTTAGAAGAGTTGACACAAAAATCCATACCCAAGTAGTATACACTGTTTCACGTTCAGTTGAATCCAATAGGAAACCATACACACACATGCACACATACAGACACATTTAAGTTTAAGTAGACTTTGATTCATAAACTACAATCATCCACCAGGCAAAATAGATTTAGATGGCTTTTACTATCACCGTGACCCTCTCTCTAGCACACCATTCAACACACATCCCTTCACTAAGCTCATCAGTACCTACTTTATGAGGTGTGTTGACAGCCAAAAAAGAACACAAAAACATTTTTTATATCTATTTTCTCTTTAGGATTTGAAGCACTCTTATATGCAGCATTCACACATGCGGATCCAGGTGTTGATGATAGGCGAGGCATTTATCTAGACGCAGACAAATCCAAGTTGTCCTCACTGTAGTTTGTTTGTAGTCTTTGTGGATAGGACAGTAGCTGGGAAGAGGATTATCAAGAGTCAATATGAAACAACTGTTCTTCCCCTCTCCCAATGCCCTGCATTCATTCAGAGACTCCCAGGCTTGTTAAGCTATCACCAGCCCTGGGGGTCTAGGTCATTCTAGCTCTGTCCAAAAGGATATGGTCCATGAATACCCTGAAAAAAAAAACAGGGACATTTATTTTATACATACCAGCTTTCCCTGAATTAACAAGCATTTCAAAATTAAACTTGCTTGGGTAATAATGCCCCAAACAAATACAGTACACACACTATGCTAGGTCTCTAATTCCTGAAGAAAAGGCTTACTAAGACAAAAAAAAACAGATAAAAACCTTGAAAGGTACAGATTGTGGAAAATGATGACTCGGTTTGTTACTTAGTAGTGAGTGTAGCGGGGCCTATATTAATCAATAACAGGGGATTTCATCATTGGAGGCCGTAAACTCAGTTTAGGAAAAGATACACAGTGAATCGATTTCTTATCGCATACTTCCTCCATTATACCACACTTACTATAGGGACGAAAGTTCACCCTAAAACAGCTTTTGGTCTGCTCATGTATATTCTAAAAGACGCAGAATAATGTGACTATCTAGCAGTGCTACAAACATGAGTCAGGCCCTAATTATATTGTTTCCATGAGCATTATTAGAAAACACATAAGCTACTGTGTTGACAAGAACAATAGCCAACTCCAAAAATCGCCTGGGTAATAATCTATCTCCCCTATGTTTATTCCTGTTGAGTATAGATCTAGCCTAGTAGTCTTGATAAGCCTTTTTTAGTGAGGAGCTATCCCTTTGCTAGATACACAGGCTTTTTAAAAACAACTCTGACATAAATTCCCTGAGTAAGTCTGTCCCTCTTAAAAAACAGAAGGCTGATGAGAAAGATCCCTAACAAATAATCAACTAAAATGTAAAATACATCTGATCCAAACCATTTTGAACGGATTCTATTTTGACTATATACGTTGTGAAATAAAGTTCCGTATTAATTGTGAGGCAATACATTTGCACCAATTTTGATTTGTTTGGTTGATCACTGGCAGCAAAGAAAATCCATCATATCATAGCATACGATGTCTTCAATACCATATTTCACGTACCTGACCGTACGTGACGACCGACAGGTTGGCTTGGAGACCATTTGTCGCTCTATTTACAGAATTATGAGACAGTCCATTTTGATCTGGCTGGATGGGCTCCTGCATGCCTTCCCAACCTCCACCACTGGGATCTTTGAAGTCCTCATTGGTGGCATCGTGCTTGTTCTTCTGTGGCGAGGCAAAGGGGTTGAAGTCCCCTTCCACGCTGCGGTGAGGCTGAGTGTTGAATTCCGTCTCGAAGGAGGAGAGCTGCTGTGTCACGCCCAGGAGGCCTCCCACCTCCACACTCAGGATCACCCAGATCACGTCTAAGGAGCAGGAATAAAGGCACATGTCAAACATGTTAACTTACTGGAAACCATACCTCTTTCCTAGTGTGGACTGTGGAACAAGCAAATGTTGCTCCTTCTCTTAGTCTTAACCTTGTTTCAGTTCACATGTGGTAAAACGCAGGTTGCATTCACTATTTGAATCATAGCTGCACACCAGTTATACATTTCTAGCATTGGATGTCTCTGCAATATGTTTGACGCCTCCTTACCTCCATAGAAAAGTCCAGTGGCTGTGCACATTCTCCATTGGCCCTGGTACATGGCCGGAGCTGTGGGACTGCGCATCTGCACACTGACATCGGATATCTCCTGGGGGTCTAGTGAACGCACCATCACCATGTTGACATGGCCAAACTGGTCTCCTCCGATGTACTTTAGACACACCCCCGGAGGCCAGGACTCTGCACCTAAAAGACATAACACAAGCAAGCACTCGCACAAATTAATAAAAGTACACTGGTGATAAACTCCTCAAACAGACAAACACACTGTGTTATAAGTATTTATATTGGTGTAATTAGAGCAAACAGAGGTTCTACAACAGACAGACATGTATAAGACACACACACACACACACACACACACACACACACACACACACACACACACACACACACACACACACACACACACACACCTGTGTTTTGTATCCTCCATGTTTTCGTGAATGGTGTGTCGGGGGGAACGGACTCTCCTTCCCCAATTGTTACATCTTCCACAAAGGACATGGATGGCGAATTGATATTGGGACTCTCAAAGTCGTAATATGCCCCAATAGCTGCTTGAAGGTTCCTAATGCATCATGAAATGGAATTCAGTGTTATATTGGCATAAATCAGTCCTCAAACCACCCATCTAGCTTCAAATACACTCAATCATTAATTTAGAAATATCCATAACTCACTATGTTTTTTTTTTGTTGCAGAAATAAAGCGAAAGCATACTGCAGAGTTGCTGAGGGCGAATTTTTCATCAGCGTCCGCTGGATCACGACCGATTACGTCACTCTGCATCATGGCTTGCTACTAAGTAGCTGATGACTGAAGTTATGAGTTGAGGAAATCTATCTACCAAACACCTCAAGCTTTAAATATTATGTTAGTTGAAAAAATGTGGTAATTTGGTAATGTGCACACTATTGTGCACTGTACACTGATAAAGTGTTCAATTTAAACTCTTCATTTAATAGCGAGCTGGCTAGACCATTTATTGCTGAATTTTTTAGCTTGCAGAACAAGGACTGTAGCTAGCTAAGTTAGCCTGGCTACAACTGCAGTATCGGAATCAACAATTACATGAGTTAATAACGTTACAAACGACGTTGGGTGGCTAACGAGTATGTGGTAGGTTGCAACACAGTTGTGTGCAACCGGACAGGCAATTAAGGCTGAGGACCCAAGTAGTTTGACAGTTTCTAGTAAATAACGTTAGTTAACTTCTTAATTAGTGTAACGATTGCTACATGTTGCTGGCCTAAGGCCCATATCCTCGGACTCACCAGTTGGTCATGTCAAGGAAGAAAGCGCAGCCAGCGGGGTTGAGTTGGAACCCTAGCAGTCTTTGAAACTCCGAGATAAGGACGTCCTTATCCGTGGTGCCCATGCAGCTAAATTTCTGCATGAGCTCTGCATCCACGTCCATGTCCATGCCCTCCATGGCAGGTGTCCCGCGGCAAAGACGGGGACTTCTTTCCTACTTTAGTCCGAGGCCTTGCCCAGCCATAACAACCGTTCTACAACAACAACCCTAATACGCATGGCAGGAGACAACGTTTGACGTTACTACAATTGCGTCATGATCTGGGTTCACGTCATCTGTTGCTATTCCAAATACACATTTAGATTGGGTTATAAATAAACGGACAAAATCTAGCATTGCCCAATTGAAACACTCAGTACTCAGAGGAATAAACCCTTGTTACGTAGTGGCATGAACTTGCACACTTGAGCAATAAAAAACGGTTTATTTAGGGGGGCATACATCATAAGTGTGTGAACGTTTTTTTGTTATTTTGATGTACATGCCATGGAATAGACAAAGGTTTGAGAAAACAAATTAAAGCGTCATGAAATTGAAGGGGTATTGCAATTATCCAAGCAACATACATACTACAAATCATAACTCTTAAGATGTATTTCTTAACGAATATGATACAATGCATTTTGGCTATACCCCTAGCGTTTTTTGTCAATTTTACATACAAAGTGAACACCCTTTCCTTTCCTTAAATATTATATTATATATATTATATTATTACCCAAAACGCCAAAATGTAATTATAAGGAAATTACACGGTGCAGCACCCATTATTACCTTATGTGGTAATATAAAAAGCTTTGGTTTAACTGCTTTCCTTGCCCTTCAGTTGTCTTGCAGGCGGAACGGTTAACTGCAACACTTAGATTAACGAAACTTTATCCTGAACACCGGAAGCGCGCTCTCCGTGTTGAGACCGCCGCAAGGAATCATGCCGAAGTAAGCTATACTTAAATTATCAATACCTCTAAATCCAACCCCTATGGACGTCTAGGTTTAAACCAAATATTTAATAATACAGCTTAGTGTTGGCCAAAGGCAATTTCAAATGTTTGTCCCATTTATTTTACCGTCCGCTACTATTACTATTGTCTCTCGTCGATGTTGGGTTCAGTGTACTTGCTGCTGGACAGTGGACCAGACGAGAAAACTTTGCCGTTGCAATCTGATGCTTTAGCTGGCAATCCAATTTTAGAGATTCACAAACAATACAATTGTAACCGTTGATATAAAAACATTATGTCGGCAGTTCTATTAGCGAAATGTTAAACTCTGCGACGCTCTTGACAATTAAACAAATCACGTTCTTCAAATGTCGTTATATGGTCTTAGTAGCAAGCATGATTATTCATTCTGTTGCTTTGTCTCAACCCTACAGATTTTACTGCGACTACTGCGATACGTACCTTACCCATGACTCGGTAAATCCTTTTCGTTATCAGATATTGTTGAAACCTATTAAAATGTTATTTTTAAGGGCGTGTTTAAAGCAGTAGCAAATATTAACCTTAACTTTGTTTGTCTATGTTTCTCCCCAACAGCCATCTGTGAGAAAGACTCATTGTAGCGGTAGAAAACATAAAGAGAATGTGAAAGACTACTACCAGAAATGGATGGAGGAGCAGGCTCAGAGTCTGATTGATAAAACGAGTGAGTGACAAAACAAGTATACAGCATGGGACCATTAACAAAAAGCTGTCTTCCTGAGGTGTCCCTTTGTTCAGTGTACCATTAACAGATAAGCCGTATATGTGGTGGTGTACAGTTTACTTTTCTGGTGTATGTGCGTTGCACTATGTACAACGCAATTGTAAACTAAATCTGGTAGGGCAGTAGAATACATTTCTTTTTGTAAGGCAATGATTATTAACTTTATAAACTATAATTTTGTGCTGAGTATGATACTGTATTGTGCATAACTTTTTTTTCTTTCTTAATAGCGGCTGCATTCCAACAGGGGAAGATTCCTCCAACGCCTTTCCCTGGTGCCCCTCCCCCTGGTAAGTCCACAGGCCTTTTGCCCTGTCCTCTCTCTTTATGGCTCCCACATCTCAAAAAACCTTTCCGGACAATTCAATGAATGACCTGAGTGGGCATTCACTATGGAAATGATCACTGGCAATATAATTACGTTTGAACATCCAGTAGTTCATTTAATTGGACAGTTTGTCCTAATATCTGACCATAAACCCACAGGTGGCCCCCCAAGGCCAGGAATGCTGCCAACGCCTCCTATGGGAGGTCCCCCTATGATGCCAATGATGGGCCCTCCACCCCATGGAATGATGGGACCAGGAGGACCTGGTGAGATGTTGGATGATACTCTTTATTTGCTGCGTACTGAAATTCTGTTCACTAAAACACCACTTTTAGATTTCCATTTGAGGTCATGCATAAATGCATGCATTTGAAGTGGTGTCATTGTATCATAATAATGTGTGCTTTGAATTCATACTTTTCACATGAACTATATATATATTATCCATTATCCCTAAGGACTATATATATATTGTCCATTATCCCTAACGACTATCACGAAAATGTTGCAGAAACATGAGGATTGCCTAATGGAATATGTTTTTTTAACTTGTGACTTTTTTGTTTTATGTGTTTTCTTCATTCTTCATTTCTTCATAATGCTGTCATCTTAAAAGAGCTAAGATGTTTTTTGTTTTTCTGTCTCAGGTCCAGGTATGCGGCCCCCAATGGGAGGCCACCAGATGATGATGCCAGGACCTCACATGATGCGTCCTCCTCGACCTATGATGATGCCAGTGAGGCCTGGTATGATGCGACCAGACAGATAGGACTGAAATCAAGCAGATTCACCATGCTCTTTTCTGCCATGAACATTGGTCATCTTTTGAGGACACTTCTACAACAATGCGCAGTTGTTGGTTTTTTTCACTGAGCGCGTTTTTTTCAGTTTTTTGTTTGTTTTTTAATGACCGTATAATAATTTTGGACCCCCTGTCTCTGTTGTGGTTGTATTATCTATTACATCTGTTCTAGTCAAGGTATGTATTGCAGTTTCAAAATGACAAAAAATATGGATTATACTGTCCCCCTTTTAGCAGGTTTTTTTATGTTTTCAAAAGTAGATTCTGGTTTTGTTGTTGGCAGGAGCTGGAATAAGCTGTCGTCGTCTGACAGTGTTCAGCATTCATGTCTGAAAGAACTGGATTGATTTTTGTGCTAACGTATTACTTTTTTTTATTGTATAAGCCACATCTGAACTGTTTTGAGAAATAAATTGAGTGAACTCAGACATGTTTTGTTTCTTGCGTAGGAAAACCTTTTAAGAGTTTTATTGTAGTTCATTTTCTTTTGATAATTGAATGCTTTAAGATTTGCTCAGAAGAGGGTGACAGAGAGTCAGGAAACAGACGTCATTGTAAGCTATGCTGAGATTTTTGACAGTGTTAAGGCAGTGTCATATTTTAATTGAAAATAGACGTTATCGGCAATATGTCAACATCGCTTCATCTAGGCTGCATCCTCTTGGGGGAGGGGGGGGGGGGTAGCATTGCTTTCAGTGAGATCTTGGCAGAACTGTAGAAGTGTGTAATAGTACACAATGCCAAGAATTTCCTCTGTCATATATTGCAAGTTAATTTTAAACATATTAAAGTGTTGAAGTCAGTATCGTTCAAAAGGAAAATACATGCTAAGTTAACAAAGTTGTCTGTAGATGGTTTGGTTTAATTAAATAAATGTTTTTAAGATACTTAAGACAATATTTTTTACCTCATAATGAAACATGTTTTCCAGCTGTCATATAATAATGGCACTATAAGCCTGGAATTGTATTAACAAAATGCTGCTACCTTTTGATGTAAACTTAAGGCATTTGAAATGGGTGTACATGTCCTACTATACTTATTTCTCCTTTCATACATTTTTAACTGTAGAATCCTTTTAAGGAACAGTACTTTTTAACTTTTTGGGAAATAAAATATGTATAGTCAGACGAGGTCGATATCAGTGTTATGATTGTGCTTTTAATAATGAGTTGTTTAGGGAATTAGGTATGGTAAATGGAGCTTTGATTAGCACAATGAGTAATGGCAGTAGTTTTAGCTAACATGGCTCAAACTGATAATTTCGCAGTGGTCCCTTATTAGTTTTTTGGGGCTGTATTTCAATTGTCATGTTAAATAAATTAATTCAACTTTCTTGGTAGCCTAGATTATATAGAGTAGGTACTGTATGGTCACTTCTCTGGATAGGATGCACTTAAGGCTTTTAAATAGGTGCACCTTTCATTTAGAAGTCTCAGAGCTAAGAAACATCAGCATTGCACTGACATGGAAAAGATCATGTTGAGCATATGCTGATGACTGTCAGCTGAAAGTATAAGGGTCCTTTATGAATATTCAATTTAGGCATGGAGTACTATCCGAAGGGATTGCTGTTAACTGGCAGGGATGTGTTTAATATTGAAATTTATTGTTGAAGGATGCAAACGAAAAGAGTAGGATTATTGATGAAACATGAGAGAGAATTTACTCAAAGTATTATTTCACTTTTTCTTAAGTATTATAACTAAAAAAGGAAATACAAAAGATTGTCTTTAAAGGGTCACTATAAAAAACCTATTGATACAGTGAACTCTCAAAAAACAAATTGTTAAAATGAGAAAAAATATCTATCGATATCTTTAATCGTATCCTCATAATAAAACAATATTTAACATTTCACTGATGTACTCATGTACAAATCCAATCCTTGATAACATCTAACACAACTACTGTTTATCAACAGAATGTTTGTCACAATTATAGGCAACTCAAGAAATTCTTATGAATTTTTTTTTTTTAACCCCTCCTTATTCCCCCATGCAATTGAATGCATGAATGTAGTGAATTTTAGCACTCTAGACATGCAGTGGATGCACTTTAGGAGTTTTCTCTTCAGGCCCAGTTCGTCTCCTCAAGACTTTCAAGGAAAAGGCGTCAAAACAAGTTGGAAGAACGACTCCTTGCTGAATAATGATCATGTAAAGTCAATTTGACAACTTCTGGTCACCACACAGCTACCCAGTAACACAATTTGTATAAGGTTATTATAAGGTTATAAGGTTATTATTAAAGTTTTTATAAGGTCAGTTCAGTTCAAGATATGTGTGTAGATGATTCATATATCACGATCGACAAGCGGTTTGCATTTATTAAAAGAAAATTGCACACCGGGCTCAAAATGGTACATAACTGTCCAACTACTTCACCTAACCACAAAGTTATGGAGACAGAGAGGGTGCTTTAGAACAGGGTTTTGCAAGAGTCTGTTGGAGAATGCTATTGGGCGTGCTATTGATTACAGACAGAAGACAGATTGAAACTGTCAGATGGCAAAGACGGACATCGAGGTTTGGCAGAATCCTTTCAACACCCCCACTCATCCTACCCCTTTCCCCCTCCTCCCTCTTCAACCCCTACCCACTGCCCAGATCCCAACACCACAGCCCTGTAATGTAATCCATTTAGTCATGGCTCTGAATCAATATCCATTTCCCTGAGCCTTGGGGAAAAGCCTCTTGAATATGCCCATCTGACACCGGCCACTTTTTGCCAGCAGGGGCTCCCTTGGGCTGGCACGGGCCTAAAATGTAGCATTCCAGTGCCTCGGGTGTAAAGGCAAAGCTTACGTTATATATATCTTCCTCCCAAGAAGGAATCCTAACGTGGCATCATATTATACAAACAGTCTGTGTATTCTGAGTGTGCATTGTTCTCATACCATAAAGTGGCATCCCAAAAAAACATTCAAGTTAATGTTGCGTTGCATGGATAAGCAGCTTACATTGATGAGTGCATGGCCTACCCAGTGAGCACATCATTGACATTACTGACATTATTGATTAAATTACAGCTGATTTAATTAGTTGGGCATTCAAGTGGTCAAGCGATTACATGGTCAAATTAATCATTTTGAATTACAAACATATAGTCACCTAAACACAGCTGATCAAATGTAACAAATTATCATTTTGAGTTTGGTTTTTGCAATACTATAATACTATTGTCCTGGTTCCAGCCAGCTGTTAGTTTTGAGGAAGTTCAAACGTATTCTCTGTCACCTGCCCTGACGTCTACCGTTTCCATGTATTGCGGTACTCTACATTTCTAGACTTAGTTTTGTGTTGCACGTACTACACTGGGTATTTAGTATTTTCCAACTTGCATGCATAAATTTGAAATGCTATCATCATAATTTATGCTTTGAATTCATACTTTGCACATGAACAGCATATCCCTCTGGACTATCAAGAAATTGTTGCAGTTGCAAGACAAAGGTGATTGCTAGCTGGCAGAAAAAAGGATTCTGAAATGCAAAAATGGTTACAGTAATTGGCTTCTTTTAAGTGCTTTGCGAGAGTTTTGCTATTCTTAGATTTAGTGTCAGTGTAATTTTGGAACAACTTAACATAATGAATTTTTCATACAACCTCATATGGAGGGTTCTGCATATTTCATTGAGGTCCTTATCACAGTTCAGCATATGGTTTATGTCCAACCTGTGAATAAGTGACAAGTTATGGTGAGTTTATTCTAGTAAGGTTGTCCAAGATTTTTCTAGCGGCAATACCCTAAAGACCCTATTTCTACAGTTTTTCTTATCACATTCACACACAATAATCCCCAAAATGGCAGATTTTAAGTTTTTTTTCTTTTAAACACTTCTGGCCTTCTGCTCATGTGCACTCCTTTCCTGCTTGTAAGGAATTACCGCGATGCATTTCTGTTTGTTTCACACCATATCAGCTGTGGCTTTTTAAGAATAAACTGGAAGTATATTTTCTTGTAGCACAGCTATACTAGGATATAACAATAGGATCAAATATACGTATTTGTTGTATTTTATTATATCAGCTCAGATAATCGAATGACCTGGAATGCTATTCATTGATCTCCAGATTGGGGATGTTTCAAAAATTGAAGCTCTGGCAGCCTCTGATCCTGTTCACAGGCTCTTAGTTTCCCCATTTCTAACCCCCGATTTTCCTTCTCCTGTAAACTGACAGGGGCAGGAGTTCCATGGGACACATGGACTGTCCACAACAGCACATATACCTAAACATTGTTTTTACAATAGATGTCTTCTAACGATTTATGACATGATTACAAACTTAAATGCCCCTCTAACAGCCCTGAATGCCTCATGTGCCAGAGGCATATAGGCTAATTGCCTTGAGCTTTTTTAAATCGTTCTCCTCGAGCTCCCATTCGCTCTACCCCTTACAGAGCATAATTGTTCTGTTCTTCTGTCAATCAGTCTCCATCTATGGGGGAATTGATGAACTCATCACGTGTAACCATCCCCATTCTTAGCAAGAGTGTAATGGCTTCTAATAACGCAGGCTCACTGCTTGCCAAGCTGAGCAGCAGAGCCACTTCCTATTGTGCTTTTACAATAAACTCCACTGGGGTTCTCAGTCCTTTTAGCTTCCTTCCTGCCTTCAAGCAGGCTCTCAGTCATACGTGTATTGATTCTGCTTTGAAGGACAGATTCCTATAAGCTGCATAAACACTCTAGTTGGGGGGGGGGGGGTGATAGGGTTAGGGGGGAATGTTGGGTGAGGGAGCTGTTTTTAAAGTTCCATTTGAATGATGTCAATGAGATAACTGTGCAACTAATATATACATGCCGTGCTAACATGCACAAGCATTGCCAATACCCACTAAGAAAGTGCTGAAGTCATTTTTGAAACGAACAAGAACACTGATGTAAAGCCTGCTTAGATTAAAGCTTAACGACGGCACAACTAGTAGGCTACACGAGATAGGTTGTTAGAATCCTGCACTTGGGTTAGCCTTTGCGTTCTTCTAGTATTGTAATTGAGGTCCAATGACGAAGGATAGTTTCATTACTATGCTACACCCAAAGCCGGAATAAATAATTCCCACCTGAGTAATGCTCCGGGACCAATATCATCACTTGTCATCTTCATGTCTTCATGTCTTGATTGATGTGACTCTGTCAAGGGCACCTATCAGGACCACATTACATTTGAAGAGACCGCACCGCCAGTCGTCGGCACTATCTCGGGATTAATTACTCTGCTTCATCACCCATTGTCAGCTCCACACACCTATGGCTGAGTGCCTCTGCATCTCTCCCTTTGACACTCTAAATTTAGATCCGGGTCATGCTTTTTCTCTCTGTGCCTAAAACAATTCTTGTTGTGCGTTGGTAAATATAGATTTCTTTTTGTTTGTCTTTGGCTGTAGTTGGCAGGGATTGACATGAGAAACATTTTGATGCAAAAACAGATTTATTTGATTTTTTTCTCTCCACTTTTTGTTCTGGTTTGATTCCGAAATCCATCCATCCATCCATCCATTAGCTATACCGCTTATCCTATGCAGAGTCGCGGGGGGGGCTGGAGCCTATCCCAGCCGACACAGGGCGAGAGGCGGGGTACACCCTGGACAGGTCGC
>JAVQIZ010029469.1:0-2500 GCA_036023535.2 Galaxias brevipinnis
GTGACTCCCACTAGCTGGGTACCATCACCATAGATACACCCCCAGAGTGACTCCCACTAGCTGGGTACCATCACCATAGATACACCCCCAGAGTGACTCCCACTAGCTGGGTACCATCACCATAGATACACCCCCAGAGTGACTCCCACTAGCTGCGTACCATCACCATAGATACACCCCCAGAGTGACTCCACCAGCTGCTACGGGGCCTCTAACAAAATGCCAATATAAAACAGTATGCTAACTGAAAACATGGCACAGCCCCCGCTAGAATATTGTTCGCCAGCCACCACTGATATATATACATATATATATACATATAGGTATATACACTGTATACTAATTCACAGACAGACATGATAAACAAAGTTTCATTCATATTAACATTGAGATGAGATAAATATTGATGTTGTTTGAAAAGAACAGAGCGACACCTCCATGTATGGAGAAAATTATAGCCGGCTTTCTTCTATTGTATCTGTTCCCTGGCAACATGATGTGTTGTCATGGTAATTTCCAGAACAGTCACATTCATTAAAGCTCATTAGCAAAGACCGGAGGAGTTTCAGCACGTGTGTGTGTGTTTGTGTTTCTGTGTGTGTGTGCGCGCACGTGCACGTGCTTGCATGTGTGCGTGTCTGTGTGTGAGGCATTAAAAGTGTGTGTGTGTGTGTGTGTGTTTCTGTGTGTGTGGGGGACAGGGTATGTGTGTGTCTGAGTGTCTGCGTGTGTGTGTGTGTGTGTGTGTGTGTGCACGTGCTTGCATGTGTGCGCGCGTGTGTGTGTGTGGTGCGAAGAAAGGTCCCACGGTACCAGCTTGTACACCATCTCCTGCTTAACGCCAGATGTCAGATACACTCACACAAATGACTAAAAACTCTCTCTCTCTCTATCTCTCTATCTCTCTTTCTCCCTTTCTCCCTCTCTCTCCCTATCTCTCTCTCCCTCTCTCTCTCTGTCTCTCTCTGTCTCTCTCCCTCCCTCCCTCCCTCTCTTGCTCTCTCTCGCTCTCTCTCTCTCTCTCCCTCTCGCTCTCTCTATGCCCCCCTCTCTCACCATGGTTAGAGGGGGAGTTAAAATAGACTAATTAAACAGTTAGAGTAGTAAATAATGCATCGCCTGTGGGTCCAGTAGAACACACACACATACACACACACACACACACACACACACTGTCACTCACACACACACACATGTCACACATGCACTCCCAAACCAGTGAATAATGAAGCAAAACAGTCTCGTTTGGTATGGGGTTCCTTTAATGCCAAAATTATGCAACTGGCTTTGCGTTTGTTGTGGCAATAACGTCGGCTTTCTACATTGCATTGCTCGTTGGTTTGTGTTTGTAGATGTCTATTGCTTGGGCATTGTACATTGAAAGAAAAAATATATAAGAAAATGCATCAATAAAAGACAACTTAATAGTTTGTAATAGGTCTGTTTCATCTTGCAAACAATATTGAATCCCTTTGAAAGCTGTCAGTTCTGTCTCAAGGACAAATTGTTTAGATTTGGTTCTGTGTCATATTTATTAACAAACCGAGTCTCAAAATTAATTGTTTTGAACAAATATATATACATGAAAAAACTAAAATTTGTAAACACGATGAGAATATAGGTGTCCAAGAGGTTCCGTTTGCCAACAATAGCCGGCTTTTGGCCGATAAAAAACATCAAAAGCCGATAATAAAATAGTCACCGGACTGACAATTGTCCGAGAGAAGAAAAAAAAACATTTTAAATTAGCGACGATGTCTTTATTTATTCCTGTTTCCAGAGTGCCTTCTGAAAAAGGATTCTCTATTTAAACAGAGCCAGATCACGGCTTCTGGAGGGCAAAGTAACGAGGCTGATGCACATCACAGGGACTTGGCTCTAATGACTTGGACAGCTTTGATTATCAGAAGGCAGTGGGCGGCTCACTTCGACTATGTAAAGACCTGACGCAAGTGATTTCAAATTGAAATAGGGGCTGTGTCCAAAACCGCATTTTTATACAGGCCTATTTAAAATATTGTAGCGTCGGAGCCGTTGACTGGGATTACCCAGAGTGCAACAGATAGGTGCCCGGGCACAGACTTTGTTTATCTGTAAATTATGTTGTTCTCAGTGTTAACTGATTATCTTATGTTTTTCTGTTATCTTTATCTTTTATCATGTATCTGTTCACTTAATTATGCATATATTAGTTTAGGCCATGAGTGCTCCTGTCTCTGAAGGCTTGTCTCTTTGGACCAAGTAGCACATGGGAATTCTGAATGCATTGTTCTAACGCACTGTTAATTAGCAATAAAGCTAAACGTTCTTGCAATTACGAGGTTGTCTGAGATTTCTTGAGTATCGAACCTGAAGCTCGCCACAATATTAACATTTCAATATTAACATTTCAATATTAACATTTCAAGTATTTCAAAGAAAAATGTTGTCCAGACAAAATAAATTAAAGGAGAGGCAGGGCTATGAGCTAGCTATGGCATTTCCGTCCTTATACCCATTC
>JAVQIZ010029469.1:7500-14333 GCA_036023535.2 Galaxias brevipinnis
CAGTTTGTCCGAGAGGTCGTGGAGGGGGACGCTGAGATTCCGGAGGGTCGTGTCGTCCAGCACGTTGAACGAGAAGGAAGGCAGGGAGAAGAAGCAGGCCACCACCCAGGTGATGGCTACGGCCAGGTAGGAGTGCACCATCGCGGGCTTCCACCCGGTGGGGTGGATGATGAGCTGGTAGCGTTCCATGGCGATGAGCACGAGAGAGAAGATGGACACGAAAATGGAAATGCATTGGACAAATGGAGTTATCTTACACAGGGCCTCCCCCAGTATCCAGTGGTCCATTAGGGTGTATATGATAGTGACCGGCAGACACCACACACACAGGAGGATGTCGGAACAGGACAGGTTGGCTATGAGGATGTTGGTGACGTTCCGCATTTCCTTTTGACGCACGATGACAAACACTAGGCAGGAGTTGCCTATGAGGCCCACAGCGATAATGGTGCTGTAGGCTACAATCTGGAAGGTGACGCCACTCACTGATGGCGGGCAGACCTCAGAGAACTCAAAGTTCCACCAGGCCTGGCTGCTATTGGTTGTGTGGGACACCTCCATTCTCTTGACGGAGCTATTTCATTGGCTGGTATCTTGAGTTATTGGGAGGTCGTTTAGTGCAGCGCTAATGATTTCATGAGAGTTAATTGTATTAAGCTCGGGGTTTCATCGTTACTGTATTTGTGGCTGAATCAGTTGTCATTAGTGGCCTGAAAGAAAAAGAGGCATACATAGAAACTGTTACATTTCATTTTTTTAAGAAAACAAAATATATAAATAAATTAAAATGGCAGGAATTTTTCAAACACTTTTTTGAGAAGGACATTAATAAACAAAAAAAAAACAAGACCTAGCCCTACAAAATATTACACAATACTAATGTTTGAATGTTGTTTAGCAACCTTTTTATGTTATCTGGCTATATATAGAACTTTCCAAATTTGGAGTAATGGTTACATTAATCTGTAAGGTAGCAAATGAGGTTATCATTCCCATTATCTTTGTTTGGACTTGGAATACCTTGCCGTTGAAAACATGGGTCACGGAAGCACTGACAAAGGGTATAACAGAGTATGGTGGTATAAATGTGTGTATGCAAATATTATGAGCCCATGGCTAAATAAATAGGTAGATTATACTAAAGATTACATGCAGCACATATAACAAAGCAAGGCATTAACCATTCAAGACCCCATGATGTTATCACCATTATGAGAGAAATTCAGCTATTTCCATAATCATAATTTGACATTACTGTCATTTAGCTGACACTTTTATCCAAAGTAGCTTCTAAATATAGTGCTTTAAACAAGCAAAGGTAAAAAACACATCTCAGAAAGATGAGTTCATCCCTGACGCCTAGGAAAGAGTGATGCAAATGTCACATTAAACGCCAGCATACAAATTAAGTGCATCCAAAAGCACATTTACAAAAGTACATTAAATTAATGTGTGCAAGCAGATGAAACAGCTACATGTTACATCCAAGAGTCAAAGTGAGTCTGAACAAGTGTGTCTTTAAGTTTCGATGGAATCTACCCAGTGACTGAGTCACAGTTCCTTACTCCCCCTCTGACACTTGTAATGTGTTAATGTTCTAGCACAATAATAGCGCTACCTCTCCCATGTTATTCCCTCGCTCAATGCTACGGTAGAAAATACAGTTTTGTCTTGGTAAAATTAATGATCACTTTGTCACAGACAACACAAAATAGCTACAGAAATTATTATAAAATGTTATGTCAGGCACTCCACAATATACATAATAACATACCTTGGTAAAATGATCTCAAACAACAATAAAAATTAACCAAGAATATGCCCCAAAGAGCAATTATATTGATTAAATGTCTTGGAATCAGGAGATTCAGGAAGTCTTTAAATTGTATCTGAACAAAATATTTTCCAGAGATTTTACAGAGTGAAGCCTAACATGCGGCAAAGTAAAATAAGCAATTTGTGGGTCAAACTGAAAATGTTGTACTTTTCACTGGTTTTATACCAGTCATATCGCAATCATCACAATTAATACAACCTTGCTGCAAAGTCATTTTTTATTTAGCCTATTATTTTTCTATCTAAAGAAGCATGCTAGTCAAAATTCAAACAGCATGACATTTAGCACTAAGTCAATGACGCACTGATTTCCATCATCCATACAGAGTTCACTGCAGAGTTCATTGGTCATTTGGAATGATAGCGGGCCACTCTACCCGTCGGGTTGATAAGTGATCTATACCCATAGCATCGAATCCAAGAAAACATAAAAGTGACAAGTATCAATACATTTTTGAGTTAGGCCTACACAATGATATTCTTGACAGAAATTTTTGAGAAAGCCGTAGTCTTTAAATGTAACATATAAGATGTTATGTCAATATGTTAATAAATAAAACACGCATCACTTTAACTGCAATGGCTCCAGCCAATTGTAGAGAACGTTTTGTTTCACTATAGCTACTATGATCACCAACTAATTTTTTTGAATTATTATTATTATTCAAGTTGTTTTCATGTTGTTACGACTTTATCATCCTAATACTTTATCAACCCATAATTGATATTTTTTAAAGGATGAATGCCTGCATTATGCTGAATAGACATCCAATGATAATAAACACATTTGAAATTCCATTTCCTTACCATATTGCGTTTTCCTTCAATATGTTCCTTCCGAATCGTTTTTAATTACAACTGCTGACTTTTTGCAGTTCACATTCGCCACCAAAATCCCAACCCCGGCAGTCGTCCTATCAGTCAAACAGCCCCCCCCCCCGACACACCAGACAACACTTCATGAGCTATGGCGACGGGGGTCGTACTGTTTGCGATGCCAGCAGCACCTGACATTTGTGAGAGCAGCCCATGATCTAATCTGCACTCCGGGTAAATTATTAATCTTGCATATGTGCGCACTAAATTGAAACAAAACTAGTGCTATTTTATGGGCAGTTCATGGTTACAATCATAAAAAGGGAAACGGTCAGTCGGTAAAAACTCGTCAATAGCATGCAGATAAGATGAACTGGAAATGTACTATGTAAATACCTATCACATAATAAGATAGGTATCATCAGTAAATTAAGACAATTTTGGCTCAAATTCCATCCTCCACATTCCGACAGGTTAAATGGATATAATTGTAATATCACACTTTGAATAAGTCAACCATATGTTTATAATCTTCCTTACCCTGATTTTCTGTCCTGTCAGCGAACTACAGAGAAAGGTCCGGTCTTACAAAGTTATGAAGACATAGTGGAGTTTAAAACCGACGAGAGAGGGGTAGGAGGTGGCTTATCCAAATCTGGGATGTCTCTTAAAGCGACCTGTCGATTAATCAAGGATGTAAGCCTGTGATTGATTGGCACCAGTTTTGTGTTATGAGCTATACATTTTTATAGTACACACGCACACACACACGTAATGCAGTGGAATAGTGATTGACTTTCATGAAGCCTCTTATATTTCATTCGCTATCAAATGCCACTTTTGAAAGCGGGAGGTGCAACAACTTGGCCTTTTATTAGGTATTCAACTCCCTATTCAACTTCCTATCAATCATGTACTGCTACACACTTCCCATTAAGCCTAATCCATGAAATAGTCCATGTGCTGTTGAGACAGTCTAGTGATCCCTCTTAAATATTTGAGTCCCATCTGTAATCTTTGCTTTTTAATATACTCTGGTAATCCTGATGAGGACAGCCATGATAATGATTATAATAGACAGTGGTGATGGGGAATGTAACTTGTCCTTGTACTGCTTTTATTGCATAATGTGTTGCACCATCAATCATGAATAAATAAACAAATATAAATTACAAGTTGAAGCAGATACCCTTCACAGACGCTCTCTCACATGAATACACACACACACACACACAAACACACACACACACACACACACTCACACACACACACACACACACACATACACACACACACACACATTGAAATTAGATTTAACACCTCCGGGAGCTGGAGAATGACGGGTTCTCACCGTCCGCAGCGTTCTTCCTCTGGTGTGGGACGTGATGAGAAGGCCCTCTGGCTGAGTCATGCTTACTGACTCTGAAAGCCCCCCTGTCATCCATACAAAGTGACGCCCAGACACGGCCCGCCACATACAGCAGAGCGACACATTCAGAAGGTATGGCTTGCAGAATTTTGATGTATACAAAGGTGTCAACTTCGGCACTCGTCACAATTAGGTGAAGCCCACCATTCCAGACCTAAGAGGGAGAATATATCAGGTTGATGAAACCGAATGGTGGTTGAGTGTGAGTGTGACCGCCCCCCGCCCCCCCGATGTAGAATGCGGAGCTGGAACATTTTTTGTCACAATGAATAAGTGTAACAATACCTGCAGTCATAAAGTACAGAGGTGTGCTGTGTGGTGATGGCAGGCCTGTCCCCACACACAAACCCAACACACCGTCACCCACAGTCATCCCTCTTCCTGCTACCTTCCTACACGGCCTTGAAGTGGAGGAACGAAGGCAATGCTGAAATTTTATTTGCGAATAAATCTGGAATGTTCCCCGGGAAGGCCATAGACCACAGCAGTCTGGTTATATCAACCATAAATAAATGTCTCTCTTTTTTTTCTTTTCTTCGTTGGGGGAAAGACGAAAAATGAAAATGGAAACAGTTGTGGCATTGCTATCCACGGGTCATCAGTCCAATGTGATTATGATTTGTCACAAATCATCATCATGATTTAGTCTTTGTCAAGGAGAAAAATTGGAACGATGCACAGTTTGAAAAAATACCAAAAGGGAAACAATCTGTCAAAGATGGTGGCCTTTTTCTCCCAACATGTCCAGTTCTGAGCAGTGCCCTTGAAACAAAAATCCCCAAAATAAGAAGAAGATCTGGCTTCTGAGGCAGCTGGTTTCTGTCCTGTAAACGTTAATAGAGTAAGAGAAGAAATGGTGGCCCTTTTGAAAACAAACTTTGAAAGAATGTGCTCTTTTATCACCATGTATAAACGTAGGGTCTTTTGATGATTTCTTATATTTGTCTTATGAAATAAATGTTTTTCGTCATGACCTCCGATTGCCAATATCTAAGCAACATATTTTTTGGAATAAAAAAACAAAACAATCACAGCACCATATATGGAATGTGGGAGAGACTCCCTCACAGATTTTTTAGATATGTGGTACTGTCGGAAAATGGTTTACAGTCGGCATGTGTCAGTGGAGAGATATATCAGGGAAATAGCCCTTTCCACTGACAGCCATTTGCTCCTTAGCTTTTCCCCAAGATTTTTTGTTGTTGTAACTCACACTGCTAAGTTGACTCAGATTGATGCTGTGCTCCTTAAGACCTTATCTTGTTTTTACCCAAGCTATTTGTTGTACATTAATTCCACTAAATTAAGACTGTCCATTTCGCTGTGTACTGTTGTGCTGGAGTCAAATGTATTTGTCTGTGGCTTCCTGCTCAGGCCAGATTGTTGTCTTGTGGTAGATCAATTGGTACTCGCCTGACTGGTTACACTGGTACATAAAACAAGGAGACCAATCACAATGTGCACCCAGATATAATGTGACTTTAGACATCAATCCCAGTATGACTGGACTATATGGGCACACACTGGCCACACTAGGATAACTGCGCTAGACTCGTCTTCTGGTCATTTTTTTATATGATGAGATAATACTGTTTATTATAAAGAGGACAAATAGAAAAAGGAATTAGAGCTTCTTATGTTTACGTGAGAGGATATTAGTCCAGGGTTTATTTTAGTAACAGCAACAACATTTAGGAATGCTTCCCTCACAACCCATTACACAGTCAAGTAATAGAGTTTATGCTCATACTCATCTCAGGAAATATGATTAGCAACAGCAGAGAGCCCACACAAGCATTTTTTTTAAATTTTGACACCAGCTCTGAGTTCTCTAAGCATCCCCAGAATAATGATACTACCATGATACTACCTTGGCCCACAATAAAGGCCACAATGCCTATGATACTCAGACATGACAAACAGGCCTCTTCATTGTCGCCAAGACCATATCTGACATTGTACTCACGCTGATGCGCTAAACATAGCTTTCAGATCATACAAGCAAAAGATTTTAATCATGACATATCTATTATAAATGGTATTTGATGGTAAACGATTAAAAAGAGGCAGAATTTGTGTAGGCTGGTGTTACCACAAAATTTAAGAAGCAGTTTTTCCATTCCCTAGAAACAAAATAGTGCCAAATGTTTTTTTGGATGGCTGCCTTCTTCCAATCATCATGATGCTAGATGTGACTTATTAACAGCATGACTTGGACTGTCTTTGTTCAAGTTTCCCAAGTTGGAAACTCAAAAGCCAAGTCCGCTGTGTTTATCGCTGTTCTCATGCTGGGGTGCCCCATTGAGAAGCCCATGGCTACTCCCAATCCTGACCCCAATAGTTTGAATGAAGATTGTCTATGTTTGTTTGCCTTGTAAACTTTTGGCGAAGTTTGGTTCATTTGATTTATTGAAAGAAAATAGCCTGAACCAAGAATTTTCTCTCAAAGTAATATGTCACAATCAAATCAGAGAACACACTCAGCAAAGTTATAATAGCATTAAATCCTTTCCTGTGGAGTGTTTTGTATTGTTTACATGCTGTCGTGCAATACAGGACCCTTAAAGGCTGACATTTTGTTTTTGCAGTAATTTAATAACAACAGTTTCAGACCATTGAAGTGCTGTGGTTAAAGAGACAGAAAGGGCTAGAGCTAGAGAAAGAGAGTGAGAGAGAGAGAGAGAGAGAGAGAGAGAGAGAGAGAGAGAGACAGAGAGAGAGAGAGAGAGTGAGAGAGAGAGAAAGAGAGAGA
>JAVQIZ010029497.1:0-27131 GCA_036023535.2 Galaxias brevipinnis
GGGGGGAGGTGTTGAGTTTTCTAAGTGGAAATGACAAAGGAGAGTGCCTACTTTGAAGTGAAATACTTATTTTGTAGATGGTAAAATAATAGTGATAAAAGCACAGAATCCTCTAACTGGAAGGATAGGGAAGACATGTTGACGGTTTGCATAATGAAAGAAGTTGTATGCAATAGACTATAGCACTATTTTATCCACATTTAAGTGTAGGTAATTAGTATTTTACTAACCAAAGATTAAAATCATGAAATGGAAAATGTTTTATCTGGATGAGATTATCAGCAAAAAAAAATCTAAATGAGATATATATTAACTCCTTGATTTCCTTTGTACAGTTCTTAGAAATTATAACATTAAGAAAGAACCGTGCTGGTTAACAACATTACTTATTGTACTGTATACCTCCCTTCTTACTTTGACTGGATGCCTAACCACATCTTTATAGAATCATACTTATCATACAAACTTGTCCTAGTAATATACACAGCACAGCAGATCATCTGAACAGAATAGCCATGGGGAGAGGCGCTGAGTTTAGTTTGATAAGACAGCTGGAGACAGATTTGGGTCGGGGTGTCACAGACTGGGCGCGGGGGAGTCACTGAAGGGCAACCGAGGTGTTGTCCAGGCGTTTCCCTAAGCAGGCGACAGCTGGGACACCAGAAGATCAACAGCTGAACCCACTGTAAACATGTGTAGGTGCGTGTGTGTCTGTGTGTTTGGGTTTGTGTGCATGCGCATGTGTGCCCTTGGGGAAGTTATTTGTAGGTACGTGCATGTGAAATGCAGTATACATGTGTTCAAATATGCGAAAAAGGCTATCTTTTTCAATGTTAAGTGTGGTGGTATGTCAGGAGCTGTCAACCTATAACGCAATTTCTTATTTTTTGCTCTAACATCTTGTATATAGTCTTCCGGTTTTTACATTTTTGATTTTGTCTCAAATATTGACTTTCAACCCAGAAGCAAAGTTCCTGTCCTACTGAGACTGTGTTTTCCAATCTATCAATGCTCTCCTCAGCCATCTCCACACATGCAGATGTTTTTGTGTCATTGATTTAGATTTTACTGCTGATTTTCACATCCTCCAAAATAAACTATAGGAGCAAAATGTAGGTACTGCAACAATATTCTCTCAACTGGTAAAACAAAGAGAATTAAGATGGTATTATGTTTAAGAGCTACAACGGATGCAGTGCAGACTTGACCCCAAAGTCCTATGCCAAACCCGTTAGATTAAGAAATGCAAATATTATAACCACCCACCATTTCAGACAACTTGTTGTTTTATCAGCGTGTTGCTGAGTGAATGGAAACATCCCCACAGAGTAATGCGATCATTCATTGGGGTATCAACTGTAAAAGACTGGATAACCCCATTGTGCAGCCGAAAGTCTTGCTCAGATTAGGAGGAGTGGAAGGATGATTGTATTCAGAGCCTGTGGATCACAGGCAAAATGATGAATATTGTTTTGTACTATCCCTGGCTATTGCCATGGCAACGTACACTGAATGATGTGTTACCTTGTTCCAGTTTCGGTACAAAGAGGGCACTTAATCTGTTTACAATGGCTCCTCTGTATTCTATATTACCTTACTCATTTGCATCTCTACTGAACAAGAGTCAGTCATGTTAGAATCAACAAATGATTGGTACAAATAATAAACTCAGGACAACACGACTAAAACGGTCTGTATTTGCGGTTTTTAATTAGAACAATAAATATTTAAACTTTTCTTTCAAGTTTATATAGCAGGTTTTTTTTCTTTCAGTTGTCAGATTTAAACCCCACAGCGCAGCAGGACACTGAGAACCTGCCAACCACCATTTCAGGTAAACACTTCCAGCATGGCAATCCTCCTCCAACAGTGCACCTAAGGACTGCAGGGTTCCTTTCTCAACACCTCGCTTTTGTTATCCAAAAGCAACTTCTTCCTTTTTGCCACCACCACATCCCTACACCCCCCCCTTTTACCACTCATTCCCTCCCGCCTGCGTTGAGTGGCATGATGATCCAATCCTTGGCACTCTCGGAGCCATAATTAGCCCTGGCATGGGGATGCAAGCAGGTGAGCACCGCTAATGGAGCTGATTACAGAGCAGTTGCATGCGGCACGCCATGAGCAGAGCCGCTCCAACCGCCCGAAACATGTACTTATGGCTGCTTTGTCCTCCTTAATCGCTGTTTTGCTTAACCATGTGTTTATTTGTTAGGGAAAGGACAAAGTCGGTGGGCTTTGTGGTAGTTGTTGTTTTTGGGTTTTTCGCGCGATGATGTAATGCATCTGGCCATCTCAGAGCTTGATTACAGTTTAAGTTAGGCAAATAGCCAATTAGCAGTTGAAACATTTTTTGTTACAAATGAATTTTGGGTTATAGACAAAACAAAAATAAGTAGATAATTAGTTACCACTTAGAGAGCAGACTGCATGGGGCATTTTGGCAAGATTCTTTTTTTTTTGATGGAGATTTCTAAGCAGTTCAGTAATGATCCCCTCAAATTAATGCTAGGCAAATTAGTCTAATTAGACGAGTGTGCTTTACTCTAATTAAGGGCTGAAATGCACCATTGACTATCCAGTGTTTTTTTTTTTTCCTGAAGTTGATCTATGGCTTCAAGTGTAAGGACTCTCGGCCCTGCTCCAAAAAGTAGTTCCAAGTAGTATTACTTACAGTTGACATGTGTTTATAAAAAAATCTTTTTTTCTTTCGTTCTTTCTTTCTTTCTTTCTTTCTTTTTTGCCCACCTTGTCCTTACATTTGTCGTTCCAGCTCACCATTTGAAGGCCCATCCAGGGCAATTTGAGATTGCATGAGAGTTGCCCTTCAGAGTAAAGCGGTTGGGCACCCTTGGTTTTTAGCCAATCTAATCCTTGCAATCATGGATTGTGCTCAAACCCCTTTTTCCCAGTGGCTGGCTGGAGAGCGAGAGAGAGAACGAGGGAGAGAGAGGGCAGAAAGGGGAGAGAGCCGAATCCATGCTGGCAAGAAGCTGTGACCCACACAGCTCGCAATGCAGTACCTTATTTCTTTCACTCTTTAAGAGATATGTGTTCGGAGAGCAGAAGTGACAGATAATGTTATGTGGCCTCCTGAAGATATGCATGCAGCCTACCCAGAATGACAGGTGCATTTCCAAAAAAAGAAAGACCATAATGTTTTTCTATTTAGCACTTGACAGTTTGCCTTCAACATAACATGAGCTTAAGGGGTTTCGAACTGGCATGATTATTGCCGGCCCCAGGCGTCTCTCTAGCCAGGAATTGAATTCTTTTATGGGCGACCGGGACTGTTAAAAGCCTGCTGGAGAGGTCTCCAATAAATCAGCATACTAAGTGAATTTTGTATGTGCCATTTCTCTACACTCCATCTCTACTCCAAAAAAAAAAGGTAAAACCATTTTCTCTCCACCAGCGAGATGACATAGCTATCTCTATGGAATAGGAAGAGTTTATAAATGTGTAAGTGCTGCAAAGCATACTCTATATTCAGTAATTTCCTTCGTACAGGATCATATATCCAGATGACCAATAAGATGATATCTTTGCTCTATTGCCTACCTATTGCAGTCTTTATGTAACCCCATACGTTTATGGTAAACCAAAGGGGCTCTCCACAGCAAGAGCACCAACACATCACACCATGCACTATTGTCTTAGAGACACTTATCAAGCTGGAGTTATTGATGCTATATTTCCCTTAAATTAAAAACAACAGCAAAGGCTGAATAAGGCATTAAATAGTCCCTCCACCTTTTTCACGATAAGAAAATAAGTGTCCGTCACTTTATACTTGAATAGCATGAATTGATTCTCAGTGTCCTAGATTAAAATAATTCAATTTAGACCACAGTCAAAATCATCCAGAATGAAGACCATGTCGGAGACCTTGTGCCGTTGAACCGTATTCTGTCAAGCTCGCCCCTTCTTCTGCCGCAAATATTTTCAAAACTTTGATGTCTGGTTATAAGAGAGCACATTCTGTTGACCTTTCTTTCACATCATTCAATTATACAGTTAGAACAGGAGAGAGAAAAAGTGCTGTGTTGGTTTTCTTATTATGTGCCCATTTTCAGTAACAGCCCTCTCTCAGCTGAAACTAGGCAGACACTCTCCTTGCAAATTGAAACATCTTTCTCTCTCCTTTTTTTCTTCTTTCAGTTGAACACCATTTCAGTACTTGAACATGATTGCCACTTTATGAGGCTGTGTGCAAGCATTTCATCGTGGTGGTCTCAGCTCTGGTTATCACATAGATTGTCAATTACAGTTTAAACAATTAATAAAGCCCACGCTTAATAGATGTGCTATGGCAAAACACATAACCTAAGTACAGATTTATGTAGCATCATATGGTGTCTTCTTTGACTAGAAGCTTTCTTTAGCTCTGATTTGTTCAAAAGGACAGGTTTGTTGTGCTTTGAACCTACCACCTTTGTACATATGTGAAATGTTATCCCTCTGGAGTGTAAACATGTTTTACTTTTCAACATATGTTGTATATATGTATATGTTGTAAATTGTAGCAGTCTATGGTATCATAGCATATTGTTTGGAAATTGGCATTGGAATGTAATTATTTAATTCTTTGTAAATCATGTTTGTTTTTTCTGTGGATGTGCTTTTCATTGTTTTTCAAACAACATTTTCCTCAATAACAAATCCGCAAATATAGTATTGACATCTCAAATTGTATTCAAGCGCAGCTGTTCACTTAAGTGTCTTCCAGCAAACAAACCCTGTGACTCACACCTAGCCATATAATAGGAGGTTACCAGAAGCATAGCCATCTTGTTTCTTGCAACAGCATATGTTTTCTTGAACCTCAACACCAGACATCTACGAGACGGCAAAGGGTGGGCTTCGGATGGTGCAACTTGTACACTGGAGAAAATAAAGACATTACTGTGACACAAATAGCTTTTAACGTCGATTATTTAGCCATTTTTTTATATTTTTGTTTTAGCATTCTATCCTTACTCTACACAGGTTAGTCAAGGAGTGTCTCTTTTCCCCTATCTTTACATAATTGAATTGAACTTCACTCTGGAGAATAGACTTTTTTTTAAAATTTTGATCCAAATGAAAAAGAATAGAAGTGAAAATGGGGGTATAGCTCCTTTTTTTCATATACACATAAAGAGACCAGTGAGACAAAAAAAAACACAAAGCCGGGCTCTTAGTTCTCCGTGTTCAGTATCAGAGAGGAAACAGAGAAATCAGTCCTTTCCTTTTCATCCGAGGGGGGCGATCCTTTGTTATGGAGGAGAGAATGAGTCTACTTGTGGGTCCTGTCGTCTCAGTCCCCCGCTGCCGCTCTTTCCTTGACGTGGTGGGGAGCATCTGTCACGGAGGTCTCTGGTCGTTAGCTCGTCTGTCAGATCCAGACAGGGCCTCGCTTGTCACTTGTCATTTCGAGCGCCATATTCAATCTAGCAGTTTTCTTTGGAGACCCTCCGTCTTTGTCATACATGCCAATATTGATTCTGGCATCCCCGGCGCCGCCGCCGCATCATGTGGCCTCCCGGCGTTGACTTTCTCTTCTTTCTCTTCTTCCTCTTGGTGGGTGTCAGTGTCCATTGGGGAAAACGTGAAAGGAGGGACAGAGAGTGAGAGATAGAAGGGGGAAGAGAGTGAGAGAGAGAGAGAGAGAGAGAAGGGGGAATAGAGAGACAGGGAGAGAGGGGGGTGGTATACAGTGAACTGAGAAAGCGAGCGACCGATGAACGTGCTGGGAGATTAATGTTTGCCAATCCAACCTTGAAGATGGTCACCATCGACGTCCACCGAACTTGAAATGTGTTTGTAAGTAAGAGGAATTAGATTGCTTTTACAGATACGCTCATTTCACAGGCTACCTCCTTTAAGTCTGGCTCTCACCTCAAAATTCTCCCATCCATAAAAACAGCATTTTCTCTCGACTGCGGGGGCAAACTCATGGATTATGAGTGTTAGTTTAATGAAGGGTTGTCAGCTGCAATAAATCACAAACAAGCACTGCATGTTGGAAGAATTAAATGGCAAAATAATTGCCGTGCTTGGACTTAGCACACCTTTCTCCAGACATCTTATCATTATTTGTATTAGCGAGGCCGGGAAAGTCAATGCCGAGCGTGAGGCGTGATAACAGTGTTGTGTGTTAATTACTTGGGCCTTAACCTCTGTGAGATGGGGTCCATTTGCTTAATTTGAATGGATTACCTGGCTAGTATAAGACAGGATGAACCTTACTGAACTCCAACCACATGGAAGAGATGGAGTCTTTGGACTTAAACAACATCATTGCTCTTTTTAACTCAAAAGTGGTTGTTGTTGTTGTTGTTGTTCTGTTTTCTCACAGCTGTTGACGATTGCTGTTCTGGAATCTTTGTTTACTAGACCTGTCTGTTCAAGCTGCATTCATTTGAAAATCTTAAGAAATAATCTTAAAAAGCCTTTTGTTTGTCTGTAATGTGTTTACACATTATAATTTCTAATACTTTACGAAGAGGAGGCAATCACTTTCAGAGCTAATGGAAGGAAACTATTCAGAATATTCAGGACTTGCTTCAAACAACAACTCTCTTCAGCAGTGTTAAAACCAAGTAGGAAGTGGAACTGCTGGCCCAAATTAACTCCACTCAGGGAATGGAGCCATCATACTTTTCCCTTAGCTCTTCTCTGCTGTCATTCTCCCTGCTCATGTAACCTCTTCTGCCGGGGCGACTGAAAAGAGCCCTTCACAACCCCCCCCAAAAAGGTACATATCCATCCATTACTAAGGCTTAATCCAGCAGAAGTGCCACCTTTTTGTGGGTTGCGCTTTTCTGGGGCGTCCATGAGCCCCTCCCCTGCCCACACCCAGATCCAGCGTGTAAGCGGCTGAGCGGCCTAAGATAGTCTGAAAACCAGATCAGAGCAGCCTGGCACCACTTCCTCTTTTGTCTTCTACTTCTTTTTTCCTGTGTAAAAAAAAAAAAAGAAGAAGTAAAAAAAAAAAAAGGAAGTGCTAATGGCCAGCGGACTTAATGCGCTAGCTCTCCAGCTGAAAGCCAGCCCGTTGTTGGAGGGGGATCAGAGTGAGAGTGGGGGAGTTGTCAGTGGCACCCAGATAGAGCGCTCCTACAGCACCAAAGCCAGAGGGCCTGTCCATCTGTCCGTCTGTCCGTCTGTGGTCCATCACACCTGAGAGAGAGGATTTGGCTAGACTGGAATTAGTTTCCTCGCACACACAGTGAACAGCCAAAACCCCTCCAGGACGAGTCGGCAGAAACATGGGCTTGAGGAATAATACAGAGAGTGGCTCTTAAGAGTTTGCTGGCACAATGTTTGAGAGAGTCTCAGAGTGACAAGAGAAACACACACCGACACATGGCCAGCGTTACTATGACAACACAAGTAAAGAGCACTTTACTTGTGATACTTCAATGTGTGTGTGTGTGTGTGTGTGTGTGAGTGTGTGTGTGCGCGTTTTTGTGTGTGTGTGAGAGATGGAGAGATGTATTGACAGAGAGGTAAAGAAAAACTGAGGAACTGATGAGCAGTAGAACTATAGATCCACGTGTTAATCGCCCCAGTCCTTGTAAAAAAAAAAAGGACAAACCACGGTCTTTGGTTTTCTTTCTCTTAAGACAGCAAGCAAAAAATGGGAAGGTGGCTTCTTTCTATCTTCCGTTGTCCGACTTGTCATTCCAGACACCCAATTGTGTCTGTCTATGTGTGCATCTGTAAACTGGGAATAAACCAATGTACCTGTTGACAAATGCTTTCCTTATCAAAACAAGATCCAGTTAAAAAGTGGATGTGCTTTACACGATGTGTATCATCATCATAACATTTGCCTTCTGTACGTCATTTGAGGAGTCCGTGGCTTAATTAATAGTCAGGAAAGGCAGAAATGCAAATGTTTGAGTTGAGGTTTTTCTAGGGTCCATGACGCGATGAAAACCTACAGTGTACTCATCACGGCTCTTTAAATGTATCCATCCTTGTAATCGTTTTCCACCAGAGAGGCACTGCAATGAAAGCGAGTGAATTATTATGCAAATGTCCTCTTTAAATTGGATTCTCCGCTAATAGCACGACCGCTTCAGTGATTGATTTAAAAGTTGACACCAGATCTAAAAATAAAAACATTACACTTTTTAAGAGCACATTTTGCTTGCAAATGCCTTGATTTCCACCAGTGATCACCACTATCCGAGTGTCAACAGGAAAGCATCAGCAGTGTGCTCAGTTAGCTATAACTGGACGACTGTCATAATTAGCAGGTTCCCTGAAAGGGAATACATTCTTCTTTCCAATCCTCTTAATTGCTATCTAAAAATCGATCAATCTATCTACATTTGTCTTTCTTTATCTACATTTATATTGATCTATTATTTCATGTCTGTGTATGCCAGTCATGCTATAGTAAGTTTAGATGAGACACATATGTTTGCTATGAACATATGCATCCTGCGAGGGGGGTTATCTTCACCTCCATAGACATCTCTGGTTTTGGCCCGTTCACGTGTAGGTATGCGACGGCGGCCAGTTGCTGGCAGCTCCCTCTTAATGAGAACTGGCACTGAAGGTGAATGCAGATGCCAAGACCTCATTAGACACAGCATCTTGCTTGCGGTCAAAGAGAACTCACACTCCATTTGTAGCCGGGGGCAGATGGCTACACCATCACAAAGCCAGGTTGGCTTATGCGTGTGCGTGTGCGTGTGCGTGTGCGTGTGTGAGGGGGGGGGGGTTGGCAGCCATGTTGTTTTAGGCATGTTTCATGTACATTTCCGGATGCTGGGGGGGGGGGGGTGATGATTACACACTTTCCGATGACTCCATTTCAGCCACTAATCCATCTGTTGCTTCATGCTCTCGGGAAGCCATTAGCAAAATTATACAAAATTACACTCTGATTAAAAAGAACATGCTTAGCTTGACCTATTGTTACTGTGAAATTGGCTTCCAAGCACATCACAGACAAACTCCACCAACACTACCGCAGCAGTGACAGCGCTATCGATTTTGCACCTACGGACTGAATGGCGCTGTCAATTCCCTAAATTCAAAAGCCACATCCGGCTCCCAGACATGGATCACGCCGTGTTAGCTGTAACGACTCCTACCTGCCTTCGTAATTACTTTACGGGGATCGGATGACAAAATTGGCCCGTGGAATAAGGACCTCCCGCACTTGATTAGCGTGTTGATTTGAGGTTGCCGGCCGGAGGGCCCGTTCTCTGTGTCCAGATGTGGCCCCGTCCCAACCGTTGCGATTGTCTCTAACAGCTTGTCTCTAATCAGCTCATCATATCATCTCTCTCACCAGAGCACTCCTGACTGAAATACATCACCATGCCGTTGATCTTTTCAAATTCATGCAGTTCCTCTCACCTTGTGGCAAGCCCGTGCGCTTAATAGAAATAATTAGCGATGTTCATTGTGTCCGTGGTTTAAACAAGCGAAGGTAATTAAAGAGTAGGCCAGTTAAGCTTCCTGGCAGCATGGGGCTTTATAACTGTGTTTGAAAACATGAAATACACGGTTTCATGCACACATATTTAACAGCAGACGTGCGATGGGTAGTCGATTCAGATGACCTCTGTGAACACTACAGAGAATAATCTGTTAAAATGTCTGTGTTTCCGAGCGAGGTAGGATAATATATCACCCTACGGTGGGCTGCGGGAGGAAATCAGAGGACACTTTGAACGCCTCTAACTCACTAAAATGACTTGATATTTCACCATCTGGGAGCCAAGTCCCGGTGTGGCTCGACAGCAGGCTTTGAAAGGCGATAGTGACACCACTAGAGCCATGGAAACGTATACTCTCAGCTTGCCTGCTTCAATTGAGTGCCTGGAGAGAAAACACAGTTTTAAAAGACAAAAAAACTGTCCGTTTGGAAGAGAGAGCGTGGGGGGGCAGGGGGGGGGGGGGGTCTTCAACGGAATTCCAAAGACACCGTTGCCATTCCATTTTGAGGTTCGGCCTCGAGTCTCTGCTGCGCGGAAATATCTGTTATTAGATGGGGCAGAAGCATCATGGGCACAATCAGAAAGGACCAGGACTTCTCACCTGCGGCCTGAAGTAGAGCGAATGGCATCTTTGCCTGGGCCTGATCTCTGCCGAGATTGATATCGATCGCTCTTTTTATGGGACCTCCTGGCACCTCATAGTGCCATCTTAATCTGGCAGTAAACACCTCTAAACCAGGGAAGAGAACTGTTACAGTGCACGTGTGTGTGTGTGTGTGTGTGCACGCGTGTGCGTGTGCGTGTGTGTGTGTCTAAGCCTGCGTGGCTGTTGCAGTGTGTACTGTATGTGATACTCATCAATACCATATATTCATCTGATTTAGCCATATGACACTAAAGCTCTGGTTTTAAATTTGTCAACTAATAAATACTTAAGTGAGCAACCTGTTAATTATTCTAATTTGATATAGCTTTTGCTTATGACACTGATCATTTTGGCCAGCGGATTTATAAATTTTTTGGATAAGTGAGGATGTGATCAACAGTAGACCTCCTTGAGTTTATTACGTTCACACGTTCATACAATTGCCACTTTCAAATGGTGTATCCCCGAGAAAGATCCTAATCTAGCTTGTGTGTGCGAAATATGTTGAACATGAGAGAGAGAGAAAGAAAGAGTGAGAGAGGGAGAGGGAGGAAAAATTGTGTGTGTGTGTGCTAAGGTTCACTATAACCAGTAGGACATACATTAGATAAGTCATTTCCCAGACTCTATGCTCTTCAACACAAGTGCAATTATAATATCTCTCTTGTGTTCTCTCTGCCTCTCTCTCCCCCTCATGCTTAAATAGCCACAAGCCATTCCCACCTCCCACAATCCAACCGCTCTCAAAGGAGCATCAGCCAGCCATAAGTGAACCTGACCTGACCATCAGAGAGAAAGGGGGGTATAATCCATCCAGAACTACTAAAAAGAAAACACCCATACTTGCCTCGGGCATATGAATGGGAGCTGATATGTCTGGCTGCTTATGTGTCAATTAACTTTGTATGCAGAGCAGGACGAAGATAACAGAGTTGTTTATTCCAGCAAATCTGTATGCATTTGACACCTCCGCCACCTCCACCTCAATTTGTACTATCACGGGGGGTCACAGACGATTAGGTGTTGTTGTGTGCGATTTCTCCGCCAACCCACTTCCTGAGGCTGGGCTATAATTACAGCACTGCACGGCAGGCCGACGCGGTGTTGTCAGTGTCGTGGCGAAAGGATGTCTCTGGCGTTACGAGGAAGGACGGGGGCAGCTTTTCACCCCCGAGAGCTGCCGCTCAGATTGTTTGTGTTTGGAGTGTGTGATTTGTTCAAGTGTCATGAATTGATCATTTCACAGGCCGTTCCTCCTGTCTTCCCAGATCGAGATAACACAGGATTGACACAGGAGCTGTGCACACGTCAAGAGGCCATTTACGACCTAGACAGGGGGGACTTGACGAGTGATGTTTGACCTGTTCCCATTTGGGGTGTTTCTGCACCTCAGTGTCAGACTGTCACTTGTGAGGTCGCGAACAGACGTAATGGAAAGCAGGGTGACTTTAAGGTGATGTATAACATTCACAACCAAATGTATTTGTTTTGGACTAGATCTACGTTACTAATCAGGTTGCAGAAAAAAACTAACGAATAACAGTAGAAAGACTTTCATCAATATCCTTTATTCATACTAACGTCTGATTTGTTTTTTTTACTGTAAACTATCGTTTACGTGTTTCATGGTCTACGGTAAAAACCAAATCAGACTTTAGTATGAATAAAGTATATTGATGAAAGTCTTTACACTGTGATTTGTTTGGTTTTTGGTTTTTGGATGGTGGCTCTTACAGTGTTTCATCAGTGACAACAGCTCTTACACTCCTTGGACACCACCACACATTCTTCCTCCTCTCCCCTGCTTCTTTTTCGCCCTTGTCCTGGTCCAGCTACTCCTTTCCCTGGTCCACTTCCTCTCTCCTGTCCAACTATTCTCCCTTGTCCAAACGCATTTTTTTTCCATCACGCCTCTTTTGTGTTGTTCTGTATCCACATAGAGCAAAATCAATCCCAAAAGTTCCCATTTGACTGTGTATGTCTATGTCATTGAAATAACGTTAACGTCGCTATGTCTCCAATTGACACTGGACTCTGTGTTGGGTCTATTTTACACAACTTACAGTATATCAGCTATTTTCCAATGTTTCAATGATCTTTTCAGACAGGAATACTCATCTGTTTCGATATAGGTAATGAGCTGCCGTTGTTGCATAAGTACAGGCTTTATAATGCATTTAAGGTATTGAACATCATGCTTTCATTTCTGGCATGCTGTGTTAAAGCATTTGTAAATAAGACAAAAAAGATCCATGATTTTGTTATTAGGTAAACTTGAATGTAAAGAATATTTAAGCATTTTAGAAACATCTTAATTGGTTGTATATTGTGTCATAGGTATAGTCCACAAAGATGGATGTTGTGCTTATTGGATTTAGCGTTTTGAAAATATGACTAGAGATTGGACAAAGGTATGTAAGCAATTGTTAAAAAAAACTAAGTGGAAAGAGAGAATAGAGCTAAACTACAGACAAATGTCAGCTGTAAATCATCATGGCAGGTTGTTCCGTGTTTTGGATTGTGGCTGTAGAAGGGATTTACTCATGTAACAAACATGGACACAAAATATACAAATGATGCTTGTGCCTGGATTGCAAATTTAAATTTCCAAGCTCAGGGGATAAATATATTATCAACTGATGAAACATATCTCTCTCTTTCTCACACTTTCTCATTCTCTCTTTCACACACGCACGCACACGCACACACACACACGCACACTCAAACACACACACACATACACGTACACACACACACACACGCACACACACACACACACAAACAAACACACTCACACAAACACACTCACACACACACAAGCAGGCGCATGCTCTTCATCACCGTCTCGTCTCTCACTTCAGGTAATCAAAAAGCTGAATGCAGAGAAGCACAAGCCCTTTGATGAGCTTCACCCCCCATGATTTGTCTCTGTGACTACACCGCGACTGCACACAACACTCGGGCAGAGTCACTGGAGTGTGCTGTGCCAGGGCTCCGTCTACTTCGCATCTCCCCAACCCCCTTGAACGGATCTGGTCCCCTTTTTTATGCTGGGTCCTTCAGAGTTCGTATCTCCCAGTCGCACCAACCACCATAAATAACCCTCCTCCTCCTCCTTCTTCTTCTCCTTCTCTTTGTAACACTCAAACACACACACACACACACACACACACACACAAAGCGTCACAGAGCGATATTTCACAAGATTACAAGCCTGAGAGATGTGAGCCTCGACGAGCCTCTCATCCCCACGCGCCAAATAAAAGACAGCTGTCCCTAATGACGGCTTTAGCGCCCTAATCACGCCCTCATAAACAGCGCCTGAAACATGGCCCCCGAGCTGTCATGTCGCATCGCGCCCGAGCTGCTGTGTCTGTTCATTCAGAGGGGGCTTGAGTTTGCTCGTGCGTTGTGTTGTTTACCCCTCAAACGATCTTATTTTGAAGTTTGCCTGATTTGCCTGTGTTACAGAGTTCAACCAAAATGTCGCCTTTGACTGAAATCTGGGCTTTGAGGTGGATGTCACCAGGGGAAATAAGGCCGGTGTCGTAAGCGAATGATGTTTCCCGAACCTGAGTGTTCCTTTGTAAATTGCGCCTGTTTTTCCGTGGTTCTCCACTGGATGTAATTTCTTTGTAGTTTACATATGGCACATACCATCTTTGACAGGGAAACCGGCCTGGCCACTGTGAGACGATATTGCGCTCGGGCGTGACGCTGAGATCAATGGCGCTGCCATGCAACACTGCTGTCCTGCTTACTTGGATTGCTGCATTACTGTAACATACACCTTAGGCTACATTACAGTAAACGATGTTAATAAATGTGTGAATTATCAGACATTCGTATCTTTGTTTACCAACAATACCTGAAACCATACACATGGACGCAGGTATTGTACTTTGAACCAAGGATCGTGACAATCGTAAGATTGTCTTGATGTTAATACATGTTACAACATCAGTGTTGATGGTTAGATGGCCTTTTCAGTATTTGGTAACTGGGGACTTACCATTCCTATACCAAATCAGATTACATCAAGTGGCGAACAGTGGAGCAGCAGGCACAATTTACGAAGGAGTACTCGGGTCCGGGAAACGTTCACGACATCGTTCATCCTCACCAGAGATCTGTAGGCCTACCTGGGTGAGCGATAAGTGTACCCATGTCCCAGGAAGCCATTGCAATACTTTTTTCCAAGTAGCAGCTTCAAAATGTCAGTACATTTTGTATGCCTCACATTTACACCCAAACCCTAACCTCAAAACATAATGATATTCCTCGCTTTCCTTCTGCTTTTGTTGGGATGCCTGATGGGATGCTAGTTCCTGTAGACTCTGCGCGGGCATATGTTTCTCAGCTCCTAGGCAGAATGCGGTTGTGTGTAGCCGACTCATCCTGATTGAAGCATTACTTTGCATGTGTCCATAAAGAGGGATGGCCCTTAGCTCCTGGGTCTGTGGTTACTGTAACAATTTATTGAGTCTATAAGAGTTTATAAGAGTCTAGGAAAAGGTACAGCCTACATTGTGAGCTTGAGTGAGTCTGTCTGTGTGTGTGTGTGTGTGTGTGTGTGTCGGTGTATTAGTGAGTGTGTGTGTTTATATGTGTGTGTGTGTGTGTGTGTGTGTGCCAGAGTGAGTGTGTCGGTGTGTGTGTGTACCTGTGAGTGAGTGTTTGCCTATGTGCATGAATACAGTACGAGTTGATATAGGAGTGTAAACCCAATAAATCATGATTACTTAATGTTTATTGTGTTTGATGTTCAACTGATCAAATGCAAAGGATGATAAAGGCCTTCATGTTGACTTATCAACGGTTATAATGTGAGGTCATATAAGGTCATACAAGTGTGAGGTCATATAAGGTCATACAAGAATGGCTGTGCAAAATTTTTCTGGTAGTACTTTTTTTTTAAATCATCTTTTCATTCAGAGAAAATAGAGGCCCGTTTCTAAGTAGTTGTCTTTAATCTGGGCTTCATGACTTGTTTAGAAGCATCTGAACTAAATGATATTGGCCTATTGTCTTTTGTAAAGTGCTTTATATCATAGCATGTGAAGTCAGCAGATATACTTAGGTGATCATATGATGTTCCCAAGTCATATTTTATATGGAACTTAAGTGTAAACTGTAATTTATGGATTTCAATTCTGCCGTTTTTTCTGCCATATTTTGAAATAGCCATAAAAGATCCTTTGATGACCCCACTGTTATTAAGGAGTGCTGCGAGCGGCGGTGTGTTTGTCTTGGTGCCGGAACGAGTAGACCGTGGCCAATCGGAAGTGTGGTGAGGAATTAGGAAGCGCTGGGGCATACGCGTCAAGAATACTGGGTAAGCAGCTCAAGGGGATTGGTGTAGTGAGGTAGGGTAACTATGTAGCTGTGACTGAGTCGACCGGCATCAGAAATCCATCTCATCTGCAAAGTCTCAGTAGAGGGTCGATAGTACATGTATGTACATGACACCCAACACGCAGAGTGAAGTGGGAGGGAGGATGAAGCTGGGGGAGCAGTACAACGACTGGAAAATGGTCCATTCAGCTTTACTCATGTAGAAAATGCATTTGTCTTGTTACACATTGAATATGATGTGGACTGATCCAATGTATTAATTTTATTTAAATAGGAAAGCCACAGTAAAGGTGCTTTGGAATGTTTATTTTGTTGTTTTTGATTGTAGAGTGACGTGTAAAGAATCCGAAACTTTAAATGTCAATTGACTGAGTAATTTATACTAAATTATAAATTAATTGTACATGCTTTATCTTATATTTCTCTCCATAAGCCAACACATTCTCTCCCACAGAAGTAAAACCCATGAACAGGTATTGAAACAGGATTAAGACGCATTATTTCTTCATAAACATATGCTTGATGAAATCATGTCAAACAAATGTGTTCAGAGAAAATCTCTCAATTTAAGATTAATAAAAAAAAAGGTAAACTGCAGACGCCTTTTTCGACTGGTCCGATTCTAACTATGAAATATATTATTTAGAAGTAAAATTCTCATTAGTCTGCATATGAGGATGGAAATCTCTGAGCCGTGAAATTATTCAGCTTTTACTTTTCCATTTTGAAGATGTTAAATAAGGTTTGCCACGACTTGACTTTGTCCTTTTCTGACAAAATCAGATTAGCCATTTGAAATGTGATATTCATGTGACACCGTGTGATCCGTTCAATGATGAAAGGTTTAGCGCGGCACCATTGTCAGCAAAAAATCTCATTATGTGGTTTAATTAGATATTTTTTTCTAAACTTCTAACCCATCCTGACACTTTTTACACACACATATTTGACATTATTCTTTATGTAAGTGACTATGCAAAAAAATAGGAGAATCAAAGCACATGAAAAAGTGTCACACTTCCTGTTGTGTGGTGTAATGGTAGTTTGAGATGAGAAATCCAAGAAAGTCTTTTTAAGCCGATGTGTGAAAGCATATTAATTTGAAGCTTTTATAGAAAGGCTAGCTATGGTAGTGTGGGGGTGGAGTGAGCAGCGAAGAAGTGATTTTTTTTTTTTTTATCATTTCTGGTGGGGCAGTTAAATACTGATCAAAGGCTGGCATACTCAGCTCGAAAAAAAAAATGCGTACTAGAAGTTGGTCCAAAATCCATTTAATAAAGCACCAAATATTTTGTTCCCAGATGCTTTGAAAGAACAAATTATAGACTTCTTGTCCTGTCAGTTAAATCCCATCTAAGACTATCTGTTCCACTGTTTCTTACTGTGGGTAAATATTCCATCATTGTGGTAAGTGTTTTGGTACTTGATAGCATAGCAATTTTAGCCGTCTGTTGTAGTTCCATCCCTGATAAACTGTGATTTGACAATTCACCTTCCAATGTCTACGAACCATAACACAATATTTGCTTGTGCGGGATGTCTCTGAAGTGTGTTGCCGGAATAAGCCAGCCAAATTTCAATAGCCAAAAGACCATCCGTGTTTGGATTGCTTTTCTGCCATTGCACTGTGCAGGCCTGTCTCAAGGTCTTTCCTCTTGCTGTGTTCGATACTGTAGACATCCACTAACAGGCTATTCATCTACGTAAAAACCTGTCCGTGGCCACCTTTCTCTCCTGGTGTTAGACAGATGTACTCATGCTGCCCTTTGACTCCAGCATTTGCAGAAGAGTAGAATACACGTTTTGCACTCTGTGTTCTATTATACTTCTCTCTCTCTCTATCTCTCTCCCTCCTTCCTTTCTTTTTTGTTTTTCTGGTCTATCTCCTTCTTTTTGTGTCTTTCTCTTGGTGCAATAAATAATCTCTCTTTTGCGCCGACTTTTCCCTCTTTCCACCTTTTCTCCTCCTCTCCTCCCAGGGCAATGTCACCTCTGTCCCATCCAGTCGATGCAGTCCTGGAGGGGGTGGAGGGCGTCCATACATGTCCCTCCGGTCCGACCGTGGAACCAGCTGTTCCAATCAGCTCGATTAGCCAGCGGAGGGATCTCAGGGGCACTGAGGGGGACAGGGCACCTCTGTGTCCTGGTAGACCACAAGTGGGACTCTCTCTCTCTCTCTCTGCCTCTCATGTTTTGGTCTGTTCAGCCTTCTGTCATGATCATAAGCAGGATCATGTAGTCCATGACGTTGATCACTGCACGTTTCTTTGGTCAAACCTGATTGGTTTATGTGAAATCTTTTGGTTTTTGCTGAAACTTGAATGGATGGAAGTTTCTGCCAAAGACTGTTTATGATCATTCTCTATTGCAGTAATTACGTGTGAAAATAATATCTTGATGAGATTGTCGTCTTTTTTAACTAGCTTTTTTTTTTCTGAGAACTCACAGAACTGACTTTTCGTGTCAGCTATTGTAGTATAACTTTTTAATTCTCAACTTTTTCACTTTTTAATGTTCAATCATGTACATGGAGAGGAACAGGATGCAATCCTTTAGTTCTGTCCTTTGTTTGAGTTGAGAGACCTGAAGTCAAAATGCTTTTTCCAGGATTCACCTGGAGTCACATTGGCAGGCATGCCGTTTTGTGTAGCTAGAATGCAAAGTCCATAGTGACTGGGCCCTGCTCAAGCTAAATATATTACATGAACACTACGGTAATTACATTTGCATCCCTTGTGAGAAAATCTAATTCACTACTCTTTTTTTCATAGAAGCACTCCTGTAGGAAATCAATTTTGTTTTCAGGATTCATGTATGGTGCCAGATTGGATGAGGTCCCTTTGACAGATGTTATGTTAGTCATTTCAGCCCTGCGTCCCCATAGAATCCTCTCTCTCTTGCCTATCAGGCTCCCTGGAGGTCTGAATAAATGGAAATCAGAAAAAGCCATCCCTTTGTGTCAATAATCTATGTCCAACATCAGGGAATAGCACATCGAAGTAACAATCTGAATCAAAGGGTTTTTTTATGAGATAAGTCAATTTTCATGTCGCAGGGATGTGACCCAACAAACATGTCATACAGATTGATGTAAGAAAGTATGTTAGACTAACAAACTAAAGTTGTGCTTCTATTATTAATAAATACGCTCCTTTAGTAGCATCCTAAATTAGTAGGGTTTAGTGGTAGTAAGTTCCAGCCACAAAGTGTTCTTTTACCAGCTGTGTTCATGTGCATGCAAATAGATAGTATGGTTTATTATGGTTACAATTATAATTGTATATGCTATATTTAGATATTAAATGGAACAAATAACAAAAGAAAATTGTTCTACCAAACAATAAAAAATACACGCAGAAAAAGTATCAAAAATAAAATAAAATAAACTGAAAGTTTAGGTTTTTACACTTCGTTGGCTCCAGGCTGCCAAAACCAAATGTCACAGTATTGACCCTGGAGGGAAAGTTTTTGGACCAGTCGTTTTACAATAGAGGCGGGGAGAAAAAAAATCTAGCTCCTTACGGGCCCTCAAGAAGTTCAAGGGAGCTTCACATTTTAACAGCATTTCAATTCGATAACCTTTCGTTCAAGTGGCCTGCAGATTGGAAGCTTTCCTGCAAGAGATTGCTCCCTGGATGAGAAATGGGTGTGTCTGTGTCAAGGTCACAGGCTGCACACGCTCCAACTCTCATGAAAACCCCCCACCCCGCTCCCCCCTTTGCCCTAGGTCAACATCATTGACTCTTCAGCTCTCCAACCCAGCCAAGAGAACTGACCTTATTATGCATGCTTGTCATGTTCCCTCTAGAGGGAGGTGCTTTTTTTTAGAGCTGTCTTTTCAGTGCACTGTAGTGTCCTTAATCACCTTTGATCCTTTAAGGCTTTGTGAAGTGGTTGAAAACGATTGTGTACCAGTGTTGGTCACATTATGAGTAGGTCCATTTCTTTCCAATGAGGGCTCATTTATGCTCTCCAAACAACAACATTAACAAAATCAAAATTATTGTTTGGTTTTCTGAATTTGATTAAATCTTTCAACTGCCTAGAAACGTTTAAATGGTGTTTTCATAAAATGCTTATCATCACCAGTTTGGATAATATGCAAGGCTATTTTCATTAAGAAGGCAAGTTCTCCCTCGCAGAATGTATGTATTGTTTACTCAGCCTGACATTGTATGGCAGTTAACTGTCTGTATGGTGTAGCATTAACATAATGTTACCAATATGACCACCATCTGTTTGTTCCATGCAGTATGCTCAAACAATATGCTTAGCTATATGGTTAGCTCTCTAAGGTTTGTGAAGCACCTTCACATTGCAGTACGAAGGTTAAGTTATAGAATTCTCCTTTGCACCTGTTTCCCAATAGTATCACAACAACACAGCACATCTTCCCGAAGAGCTCCAAATTGGGAGTTTATTACTCTATTATGATAACAGCAGACAGGCCAGCCCTTTTTTTACTGTCAGGTGTGAATAGTGCGCTGGTCACTGATTGAAGCTGCCGGCTTCTGTCTGACCCTACAAACAGCTCTCCTCCAGTCATTAACACTGCACCCTCAAAGCCACTGAAAGCTGCAATGAGATCGAAACACAGACAAGGGGACGGCCCACCCTGACAAAGAACAATGCTGACAGTAATTAAGTATACTGTGGAGTCAAAGTCAGGGCGCAGCACCTTCTGCAGATGTAATCGCAAAACGATGCCAGCACTGCTCAGAAGAGGGCAACCCGAGGAGGAGGCTTTTAGAAAACTGGCACGGTGCTCTGGAGTGTCTCTCTCTCTAATGTTGGTATAGGAAGTGGGCAGGGAGAAGGTTGCTGACACTGTACCGAAGAGAAGGAGAGGGGTGGGGATCATGATATGGAGTAGGTCAGTGTTATGGAAAACATGTCGTGCATGTGAGTGCACGTGTTAGTCTGCGCAACAGGGAGATGAAATGTAACATCAGTGAGAGTTGTGCTTGTCTACGTTGAGAATAACAAGTGTTGTGACTCTTGTAGTGTGTAGCTAGCAAGCCAGCCAGCCAGCCAGCCAGCCAGCCAGCCAGCCAGCCAGCCAGCCAGCAAGCCTATCTTGCCTAGGTTGGGATGGATACGTAGTGGAAGGAAAGGAATATTCATATTTTATCCAGGTTGGGTTCCTTGCCAAAAAGTATGAACTGGAGTTAGTTAATTCTGTGCTTTGAATCATTCTGATGGCTGCAGGGTGATTAACAGATAAGTAAGCCACCTGTCTTTCATTACGATTCCCACCTGTTTGTGGTTTTCTAATGATTATGAGCAGGGATTAAGCTTGGAGAAGTGACTGAATATGTATGCACTCGTGGTTTCGTGCCAACACCATACACTGTGGAAGAACTGTGCATATGTGAATGTGCTGCCTATGATATTTGTGAATACATGTGTGTGCCAGTGTGTACATGTTGGTCTGCATGCAACTGTGTGTAAACGTATTTTCCGTTAAGTGTAAGGCCATTCTCTCACAGCTGGAATGGAGGACAAACACTCATTTCCACAGAGGCATAATCAAGTAGATATACAGAAATAGGCAAAAACACATTTACGTTGTCAATAAAGCCTCAGCCTGGTTAATTTAAAAGAACCCTAACTCTCCCTGCATCAGCAACCAAGCAGCGCCCACTAAATTTGAAGAGTTACTTTGAAAGATAATATCGTATTTTTCACAATACATTGGACTACATGAACCGTAGCCCACAATCATAGATCCTCCTTCATTGTAAACAATCAGAGCCTATTCTTTCCCCATTGTCTTTGTCATGGCCTGATACACCCGTTCAACTGTCCTTCAGGTTTTTTTTATGTGTGTGTGTGTGTGTGTGTGTGTGTGGGTGTGGGTGTGTTCTCTCTCTTTTCACATAACTGTAACAGTGTGTGGGATAGCTCAGCAGGACAAAGCATGACAACAGTGCCCCCACTAGGTAAAGCTCGGGGGCATTTGATATATGTGGTGTTTACCACAAAGGGAGAAACACCTGGGCAGACGCTGTCGTTACTTGGCACAGAGAGGCACTGTAAGTATGGCATGACAAGTATGTAAAACAATAGTGAAGCTACGCAGATTATTGTGAGTCTCCTTTTGATCAACTAGTTCCCCCTGCCTTTCTACTCTAGCTCTCTATATGTCTCCCAATCTGATCTCTGTCTCTTTGTCTGTCTGTCTCTCTTTGTCTCTCGGCCCATCTGCTGCTGCCTGATTACCACACCCAAATCACAGGTTGGTCTTATCTAGCACACTGCGAAATAGAACAACTGTTGTTGCTGGGGTGGCAACTTCACTCGATGCTTGTTCACCACATTTTGCAAGTCTGTAAGATGTATCAGTTATTTAATATATTTCATCTTTCTGTCTGTGTCTGTCTGTCTGTCTGTCTGTCTGTCTGTCTGTCTCTCTCTCTCTCTCTTTAGGGAAGGCATGCAAATGATTATGGTTCTAATTCTTTGGTTTGGATTTGTTTTTCCTGCAGTTACCCCTCCCTCTCTGCTTGTATCTGCCATTCGCATGTCTCTGTATACATCTCTCTCTTTCTCTGTAGTTTACCAAAGAAGACAGTAAAGTATGATTGCATGCGTTTAAGAGCTTTTGAGATACAATACATCTTGATTCCCTCACCGCATGTAATGTGCAGCATAGGTTGCCCAGTGGGGGTTTGTGGACTCTCTTCCCTCCCATTCTTTTAGACATACAATGAAATAAACCCGTTTTTTTTTGTCTATACTTAAGGCCTTGTCATTTACTTCATTTGAGTCTAGAATAATACTACCACTTCAGTGTTATAATATTGACTCTTATTGGTCAGTGAACCCAATGTATGGATGCGAATGAAACCGATCCTTACCGCTGTAGCAAAATATCCGGAGGAAAAACCCCTAATTCAAAGTCCAACGCGACTTTTGGTTCAAAGTTTACAAACCCCATTGAATAAAGTAGCAACCATTAACACATTAGGCCCGGTTATGTCGTCAAAGCAATTTGAACAATGTTTCCAGTTTGAGGATGACTGGGAGGATGACCTTGTTGATTTTCTTTTGTAAAAGCCAGCCAGACAGCCAGTCATCGAGTCAGCCCCATCACTGAGGTGCAGCGGTGCTATTGCTGCCGTTAGTCCAGCGGTGTGCTGAAATGGAACCAGCCGCAGCCTTCTCCCACCTCGAGATTAGACGCGGTCACAAAGAAATAATTACAAATATTGATCGCTTGTACAGTGCGAGGAAGCCATCTCCGACTGGGGAGAGATAGAGTTGAGCCTTCCAGCCCCAATTGGTTTCTGGGGCTGTGGCAGAAGTGAATTACACTGTTGGACTGTGGCTAATACCATGGCCTCGAGCTACCTCGACTGAGAGGGGGCCCCTATCGTACGCGCCGGAAAAAAAAGGAGAAAAAACGGCGGAAGAGAGACCGAGGCACGGAAGTGGGAGGAAGAGAGAGAGAGAGAGAGGTGGAGCTACGGAGGAGAATGAGCCAAGTTGTCCTGTGACCTCTGCTATAAATTAGAGGTCATCTTCTGTTTTATGTACTGTACCATGTTTGTGTGTGTGTGTGTGTGTGTGTGTGTTTGTGCGGATTGGATTCTCTTACACTCGGCATGTGTGGATTTGTGTGTGTACCTCATAGGTTTCTTGCCCAGGGACCTGAGCTGTGGGCATTATTCCGTGATTTATGGTTGGCCATTGAATCAGAGCTGAGTCATAGGCCTGGCCGCATCGTCCTCTCTTCTCCATGGCCGAAAATCCTCCCAAAGACAAGGTCCTTTGTCCTGTAAATAATAGCTTCCACCGTAGAGACACCCTTTAATAGCCCCTTCTAAGACTGTCACATTGTATGATTTGAACATGTAATACATAAATTAGGCATTGACAGGCGAGTGAGAAGAGATTGACTTCAGGGGACTTGTTTTTGTGTTGTCTTCTGGCAGTGGGTGGGAAGGGGTGGGTATCGCCTGTCCTGTTACACGCTCACAACCTAATGTAAAACTTTCTTAAACGTTTTGCTTTTAGGGGGAATTTAGGATGTTGTTCACATTATCCATTAATTGCTATGATGCATATGTTTATATTTATTTATTTACAAATATTTCAGCGAGAAAAAACATTCAATGTGTGCTTCTGAACCATGGCTTTTGAAAATGCATCTGTTATTTTTTTCTATTTTAATATATTTTCTGAAGTGCAATTTTCTCAGAATAAACATCGGGAAATTTAATAAAAGAGAACCTCCGGGTGTTGTTTTTTTTGTCAATCTTTTGTCTGTTCCACCCTCAAAAAAATCTTTAAATGCTATTCAATTGCTCAGGAAACACCATTCAAAAAACATTAATTTCATTACCTTTGTCCTGTGCATTTCTAAATGTCACTGAGACAGAATACAAAACTGAATGCACAGCGTGCTTGCTCCTGTGTGAGTTAATGTGATCTTCGATATGTGTCTTGTCACGTGGAGACCCTTTCGTTGTCTTCAGTGAATGTGAAAACCATTCTGTCCTCAGACGTCTGTGTAAGACCTTTGGGTTGCCTACGTAGGAAGGACACCTTCACCTTCTGAACGTGAGGGAGCACATAGGCACCTGTGCACATAGGCAGACAAAAACTCAAATAGGTTAACGATAATATGTAAAATGGATGGAAATTGGCAAGGAGAACAAACTACAACACAATGATCACACACACTTCAAAATGACCATTACTATGACCATCGCTGTATTGTGTCATGGAAGACGCTTAAAAAATGAGAAGGTGCAAACATCTGCTCAAACTAAAATGCATTTCATATTGTCATACAGGCATTAGCAACCTAAAGGTTACATTGTAATTAAGATCAAGTAACCTTTACCCAAGTCTAGAAAGCGGTAAACGTGTTCATTTGATTGTATGTGCATATTTACAGGGACTGTTGCAAAATCAAAGCAGGAGAAGAATGAAAAAACAAACAACTAAATATCGTCAAAGAAGTGGGAGTAATTTTTTTTATAATTTCCCTATAGGCTTGACCCACACCAACAGCTGGTGGATCATGGCAACAGTTGCCGCAGCTTGCAACAGTTGCTGATATGAAAACATGATGGCTAAACGTTACGGCACAGTTCCGGTTTCCGCCAGAGAAAGGGAACTTCGTCCCGAAGCTTGCCAATGTATGAATACTGTCACGGCTATGGCCGTGTCCGTTTTGCCGGCATTTCTGTTCCCTCTTCTTTGAGTAGAAGCTGGTCGGTGAGTCTGGGGTTGATTGGATCCAGCTGTGGTGGGGACGCATATATGGAACGCCAATTAGCATGGATCTCTCAGCTCTTCTCTTTGGATCATACTGCAGAGCGCTTCAGTTGTGGAGCAGACGTGGATCCGTCTGCTTAATTTGTTATGATTTATTTGCCAAATATTGTAGTTAATAAAACCTTTGTTATTCCGTTTAATTTGACTCGCGTGATCATGGGTATGACCTAGAGCCGGGTCGTAACAATACCCTATCCACTAATGAAGGGTACTTTACATGCAGAGTTGCAATTTGTGACAGAGTGGGAGTGGTTATGGGAGGAGGGTCAGGTTTGAGAAAGACCTATGAGGACATGTGTAGACAGAGTGCCTACGTAAATAAATAAAACCACCACTATCCCCTTCCAATCTACTACAAAGTCTTCTTTATGCATATGTCAACGTATTATTATTATGTTTTGCATCTCTTTGATATTTAATACTTCTTCCCCTTACCACTAATGCTTACTGTAAAAAAACAACTCACTTTTGTCTAAAACTCACTGTTTATGCCCCTGGTATGGGGTATGGCTCCACCATGTGTCTACCAGGCTTATATGTACAGGTTCTTGTTTGTCTTGTTAGTCTTGTTGACCTGGTTAATGTTTGGTTAGCATGAGTGCCACCTGTTCTATTCCTCTCGTTAGGGTTACGGTATTTTAATCCATGACTTTAAGCCTTCATTTTCCTTTGTCCATTCACCGTTATTAATATTGCGTGTCTCTGAGCCTCCCAGTGTTTTTGTTTGCAAGAACAGATCACCATGTCGACATATCTCCGTTTGGGTCCTGCTTGTTTCAGGGCTGCCTGTCACAGTCTCGCTGTGTAGAGAATGGAATGGAGAATGGAATAATAACACTGAGGTTTTGTGATCTTAATCCTGTGTCCCACATTTTACATCCCACCATCATTTGATCTCTGTGCACAGTTCCGTAAACTCAAAAACCTGTCACTCACTTTATATTTTTACAGATATGCAACCGATTGCCGGTAATTTGATAGCCATCTTTCAGTTCACACACAAAGACTGTTCATGGACACAGTATCTAAAGTATTTTGAGGTGTTTGAATACTAACCAGCTATTTCCAGTTAATTCCACACCCACCTGTTGGAAGGATGACAAGTCAGGCTGTGAACACGCAGATGATGACCCCCCCCCCCTGAATACACACACACATACACACACACTCCACTGCACAATAATCTCACACACAAAAATGCAGGAAGCACTTCTTCTATTGTCTGAACCACAGCAGCCTGCCGTATATATGAAGCTGTTGATGGCTGTTTTGCCACGCCTGACTGACACCCTTGCAACAGGCCAGCTAAAAACCCTATCACCAACCACAGCTTGCCAAATCCAAGACCTATGCCAAAACAACTTAACACAATACGCAATCATATATAATCATTATATATCCACATTGAGGTGGCTTGTTCAGCAGAAAACGTGTATTCCCTGGATGCTTTAAAGGTAGCCTGACTGTCTTATTATTATTATCCCTATGTGGTTGTGTTCCTGTTTTGGTATCTGCAGCATATAAACCAATAAAGTAATTGTAAAACTTGACCTTTGATACTATTTCTGTTTTGTGACTCAGTAGCTTATACTACATACTGCAGCTATAACATACTACACTACAGGTACACTACATACTACGTATAGTACAGCTATACTACATTCTATACTACCGTTATTCTAGTATCTGGTTCACATACTGTGTATACCGTCAAACTACAAAATAAAACAAGAATTCGCAAACAAAGCCACAGGGACAGCTGCTAAAGAATCTCTCTGTCCTTATCGACCCCTGCTATCTAAATAGCCTATTTAAAAAAAAAATAACAGAAGGGACAGAGTAACTATTTCAAAGTGATTTTCCTGCTTCCTCCTTTTTTTTGCCTTAGGTGTGTTTGTAATTACTTTTGAGCTCTGTGATTCTGCAGGCATAATTGCTCACTGCATCATTGCTCTGTGAAACATCAAGGATCCAAGTCTTATATTACACTGGGTATTCCCGGCTGACGCACATATTACAGTATATTCTGGCCCCATCCCAAGAAAAATTTGTGTAATTTGTCCAGTACGTTGGATAGGTTTTTATAAGCAACAATGTCCTGGTACATACAGTATAATGTCATGAGGATGTATTTATTGTCAAAACACTGATTTGACTGCATCTGTATAGCATAGTATAGAAACGATTTGCCTGGCCAGTGTGCAAGTGAAGCTGCAAAAGGTCTCTTTGAAACAGGGGGTTACATTCCACGTCCCTAGGACCAGTCTACGATTGGGAAGAACGGCCTGCCCGATCTGAACCAGAGTGGTGCTTTGTTGTTGGACTTCTGTGCTAGACATGGATTGTCCATAACGAACACCATGTTCGAGCATAGGGAGGTTCATAAGTGTACCTGG
>JAVQIZ010029509.1:0-25060 GCA_036023535.2 Galaxias brevipinnis
TTTTTTCTTTTGCCGGGGCATTTTGGCACGTTTTTAAACCACATCGGGGTGGGGCTCTGCTATTCCCGGCCCCCCCCCCCCCCCACCCCCCCTCCGTGATTGCTCGTGAAACGTCTCCCCCTCTTGTGCTCTTGCCATGGTATGTGGGTCTGGGAGCGCTGGGTGCAAAGCAGGCAGGGAGACTAAGGGGGGGAAAAAAAGAGCGCAAGTGAAAAGCGCCTGTGCTGTTACCTCGAGTGAACCCTCGAATGAACTCGCTGCACTGGCCCAGTGACGGAGCTAGGAGACGGACTCACCCGAACAGATTCAAAACAGAGGGGCACTGTTGGACGCACGGAGGTCTGGGCTGGGCCGCCGCTCCAGGCAGCCTCTACAACTCCACTCCTCTCTCTCTCTCTCTCTCACTCTTTCTCTCTCTCTCTCTCTCTCAGGGGTAAGTAAAGCTAAGATTTATGTGTGTGTCTGTGTGCGCGCGTGTGTTTCACAGGCATCCGTCCGTCCCTCTCTCGACCTGTCAGATAGCTTATCAGACTGGTGTTGGCAGTTACATTGCAAGGCGACAACAGTCTGTAGGCTGTCTGACTTTTCGGGCTCTTTCATCGTGACCAGCATCCTGTTGTGCTCTGCCGTTGCCATTGTCTCAGCATCAGCTCCCATGTGGCCGTGTGTGGTCTGATGTCACTTCCTTTACTCACACTCTCTGTGGAACGGTGTGGTGCATTGCCTCAACACCGACGTTAATTGTAATTGTTCATGCTATGTCAGAACTTTGTTTTCAACACCCGCAGAAACATTTGTGTTAGTAATTCCTTGTGTGTGTGTGTGTGTCTGTGTGTGTGTCGGGGGAGTTTGCCTTTGCTTTTCTCACCCATATCATTACCTTTCTGTTAAATGGGCCCATGTGTTTGTGCTCTTCCCAGGCTAGCTCTGTTGCGTAGAATTTCCAGAGCGCATAGAAGGCACACACCTTATTGCAACACATTCCATTGTGACAGCCAGTCTCTGGTATAGTACATGCAGTCCTCGTTCCCCTTTCCTTTAACACTTCCCTCTTCACTCTCACAATGGCATGTTCCCTATTGCTCAACACACACTTTTTTTTGGTCTAATGTTGCTTTTTTAAATTTATTAAATATAGCTGTTTGAGTGTGTTTTCGCTTAGGCCCATATATTTGTAAGTTACTCATGAAACCCATACGTTGACCAGTTGATGCTCTCTCTGACTCTGCTCGTGAACTTACCGAGCCAGGAGGACTTTCATTTATCCTATGGAAGCGTGCAACGGGGAAGCTTATTCCCTGGTTATAAAAGCAAAATCCCGGGATAACATTGGAATGGTGCGGCTGGCTCGGGGAGTGTGTTTTTCTTGGCAGTTTCAGGACGTCCTGTTCCATAAGGGAGCCCCCTTTATGGCGTGGGTGCCAGAAAATGTGCGAGTGTGTGTTTGTCCAATGTCTGTTTATGTTTCTATGCGTAAGTGCTCATGTGTCTATGTTATAGATGTCTGTAGCGAGTTATTTTAGAGGTGTACTGGTTTTAATCTGCCTTCCTTCTAAATAAAGTCTGTGAAACATCCGATGGGGTTCTGTCCATTATTTCCTAATCTATGCAATGAGCCGTGATCACACAGGGCAACGCTCTACCAGGGGATCCAGACAATCTCACATATCCGCCTAGGGGAGGAGGGATGGCCAGTAGGCTAACTCTATTTTCCTCACATTTCATCAGCTAAGGTTTCAATCCAAGTAGTGCTCGTGTTACTGATTCTCTGTGTCAACCTTCTCATTATATCCGTTTCAAATTGAAAATCAGTCAGTGTTGCAGTTTACAACCAATGTGGATTGATTATGTTGAATGATTTTTTCTAGTAATGATCGTATGGTCATATTTGTATAAATAGGTTAGGCTGAGTTGTTGCTAATATTATTCATTAATTCAATAATTACATTTTCTGAGACAAAAATAATAGAATAGAATTAGAAAAAAAGTTAAAAGATTGGATAATGAACTTATTCATAATTGAAGAGCTTCGGAATGAAGTGACAGACTGGAGGTCAGATTTGGTGTTTTTGTATGGGACACCGGTGCAGAGGGGCTGGTGAGAGCAGTCCCAGAGCAGCCACGCCCTGGCTGACGGAGAGATGCCCCCCCCCACCCCCTCCAGCCCCAGGGCTCAGAACAGGAGGAAAACCAACATGCAAATCCTGCCTGTCTAAACAGGCTTGCGGACTGGTTTTCAAATGACGGAGCAGCTTTTGTCCTCCCTCTCAGTCTCCCTCTCTCTCTCTCTCTCTCTCACACACACACACACGGAAAAAACTGCGGCTTATCTCCTCCGCATGTGCGCAGCGTCTGGCGGCCCGTTGCTGGTGTCTCTGGTTTAATTGCTGGCTGAGTGAGTCAGGCCCTCTCCAGGGGGCTCTGCCCTCCGTGTCAGCAGCTTAACCACTGAGGTACGTTGAAATATCACTGACATCATCTTCCTCAGCCACAAGCCATTTATACCCACATGTGGCTCTCCGCTTAGATGTTCTCACACAGTCTCACAGGCTTCGTTTCATTATGCTGACCTCGTAGATATGTATTTTTGATCTCATTTACATTCGTTTTAAGTTCCCAGAGTAGCTGTGGTCATATGTTAAACTGGACCCGAGCAGGCAAGTTAGGGTCGTGTGGACGACATGCCCTCCACTGGTGAGTGACTGTAACAACATAAATTGACCGTTCTTTATGTTCAGATGCTGTAATTTGACAAGTTTGAAAATATTTTTGATTGGCTGTTATAAATGATCTCTCACTATTTCAAACACTCAAACACACACCTAACAGGTTTATAAGTACTTTCGAAAGAACACGACTCAGTCATTACTCGGAAATTCACTGACAAAATTATTTGTCTCAAATGAATCTGTGACTGAACTCGGAGCAGGCATTTTTCTCCAACTACATCATGTTTGGGCATTGATTTCAACAGTTAGGCAAGCCATCTGATGCCAACCTAACACAGTGCCGTCAGTCCTAACTGCCATCCACGTAAATACCTGACAATACCTGTCTAGCTCATATGCTCCATAACTCTTATCATTATTGTCAATGTGCAAAATTGCATATTTTAACACATTACTTTTTAAAATGGTAATACTTAATACTTAAAAGGGAAAATTAGGGGAGTAGCTAATTCTTGATTGTTAAATAACATTGTCTACTATCGTCCTAAGTACCAGAGGGGATATAGCCATTATAGTGATTGACAGGATTCATAAATTACATATCTGCAAATGGAAACCTGTTGCTATATTTCCCTTTGCAGAGGGGCCAACCAGGTAAGCCTTCAGGTATCTCACTACAGATGTCAACATCTCAATGTACTTTTACTTTGAAGAAGGAAGCCATGTCTACCAAAGGCATGTCAATCAGATGATCTAACGTGTGGGTAATTGCATTATATAGGCACACACACCAAAGTATTTCAACCACAAACATACCTGTATACTCGACATTCCTGGGGAGCCTGTCACAGAAGAATGCTTGTGTGCATGTTGTGTTTCCACAAGGTTCACGCTGAGTCATCACACCATGATGATGCTATCTTAGAGAAACTATGAACGCATTTGTGTTCACTTTCATCTCGCCGTGCACAAAGGTACAACTTTACGGGAGAATAAACTCATATGCCCGTATGAAACATCTAGAGATCAGGACAAACTTCCAGGTTTCCAAGGGCTTCATTTTGTTCCTGCTGCCATCTGCTGTACAATATATCAGGTAGCCAGCAGTCTACATAAAAGCCAATCAGTAGATGGTTCTAGGTCACAGATTGAGTTCGACACAGATGGTTAAGCTCGGGACTAACCCCGTTCATTGGTACTAATCAATAATAAAACCGTACAGTACAAACCAATAGTCCTGTGCGCTTTGGTCTAATGGGCCAATGATATCCATGCCAATCCCCTCAAATGGCACTTCAATCAGCGGAAGAGGGCACAAAAGGGCCCTCAGAATTGGCGGGGATTCACTAGCTGACACTCTGGCCAGGAGGCACACCACTATCGCACAAATCCAGAGTGGCCTGCCATTAGGTTATAATGAGCTGCCTGACAGACCTCTTTCCAACGGCTTAACAGTTCCAACAATCGTAAAACATCTTCTTGTCCCTGAGTCTCACAACTCACTCTATACAACCTGCCCCTAATCAATGAACAAATATGGGTAAGATGGCACAGGCCCTGGACGTGCGAGCTGTGGGTGGCCAGCTGGGCCTCCCCTGTGAGCAGAGGAAGCAGATGGCATGCCCATTCTGCCTCTGGTCACCCGCACTGCCAGACCATCACCTCGAAGATGGCAAGGAAGGCTTCTGGGTTGTCCTCCTCCCCCATCTTATGTAGCTGGACGTGCGGGCATCAAGGTGCGTCTCTCGCTGCTCCCCTTTCAAGGATTCAGGCCAGCAGCTTCTGATCCTCCTGTGCCCTGCTGGAGCTAGATATCAGTCTCCAACTGCCGCCCCTGAATTTTCAGGACCTGAACCAGCCGCTGGGCCACTGGGGACATTTTGTGCCCTTCATCTGTGCCCCACGTTGGGTGCAAGTGTGGTGGTTCCAGGCATAGCCTGAGTTTACATAGACGGTTAAGGTTGGGACTATAACACCATTTAATGGTTGCAATACCCACACCCAGACTCAGACAACACATGCCTTCTGCTGGTTACTTTCCCCAGCTGTTGCCGTTCATGTTGGCTGTTGGCTGTTGACTGCACCCACTCCGGTCTCTCTAGTACAGAGTCCAGCCAGCTATTGTAATAAAACCGACACCCATAAATACCATTCCTCCAACTAATCATATGATTGAACCCACCTGTGGCAAACCTGTGATCTGTCAGAGGTCAGTCACATCTGGTTGATGAGTCAGATCTGGCTGTGACATTGGTAACTGTGAATTTGGGAATAGACATTATCGGCACATACGAACACTCCAACGTATTTAAAGTCTCTGCCCTTTTTGTGAGAAAACCAACCCAAATGCTGAATGAATAGCTGTCAATTAATTTTTTATACTTTGAAGCATACAATATTTTACAATTCCTGTATCAATTGTCAATAATAAAACATGGAAACACATGTCTAACTGTTACTTTTACAATGCTTCTCCTTAAATGTTTGTTACAGAGATAAATTACAATTAGCTAATCTAATCATCGATCTTATCTGCTCTTGGTGGCTGGGTGCAAAACCCATGGTCAAGCATTTTCCCATGTTTTGAATATTAAATATATTATCGACTTGGGTATTATAGGTTTATTACTTACATCATAAAGATATGGACAGCTGTAGAGGGAGTATATTCATGCAGAAACTTTGTAGAATGTTTAAAGATGATAATCCTTACTATTTATTATGGAATGGATTTGTCTCATAACTATCAGCATTATTTTATTCCTCAGACTAAGTAAAAGCTGCTCACATGTTAGTGTGCTCTGTTTCAAGCTGGAATTAAGCCTAGCTATTTCTGCTTGGGTTATACAAGTGTGGCATGTACAAGCATTACCTGTGCCTGGAATTAGGTGTCCACCAAAACTGTAGAATGTGTAGATCCAGAAATTATTAAAGATATTGCATTCTACAAATTAGAAGATTTTATGAATTCTGAAAACTGTGTATAACGAGAAAGTATGTATACACATTCCAAAATGCCTAAAGTTAACATCAAGGGTCTGTTTACAGAGTATATTACACAGCCTCATAGTGTCATTTTCCTCTGACAATTGGATAACATCTTTGTTTTATTGTGATTTGAAAGAGAATTGTCTTCTTAACACTAAATGATTCCTATTAAAACTAACTATAGATTACTTTGTCAACTTTGTATGCAGATTGCATGCAGATTGTGTGGTTCTTTGTTCCACATTATTAAATATCCTGCCTTTATAGGCCAATATTAGGCCTACTTCAATAGTAAAAATTCAACTTGTAATATGTGACACAGCACTGTGCTGGCAATTTATTTAATCTTACCCCTCTACAAAATTTGCCCAAATATAATTGAAAGTGGTGGTAAGGTTGGTTTGATTTGTGAGGTATTGCCAATTTATGTAATTGTCTTAATGCACGCTGCAGATTTGATAAATAACGGCAGATATTAAACAACTGATGTGTGCTGTCGCCCCCCAAAGGCGTGTGCCTTCGTTTCACATTCCCCGCTACTGTCCTAGGCAAGCTCAGCAATGCTTTGTTTTTCCACTTTGGAATGTTGGTAGTGGCGTATGGGCTCTCGCAATACTACTACGGTTCCGACGTTAGCTAGCTAGCTTGCGACGATGAGTATGTCCATCAAGCGGTAGATACGACTATCGGTAGCTTGCAAGAGCTTTGATTTTAAAACGGCCAACTTTATGAGTGCAGATACGATGGCTGGAGTATTTGACATCGATTTAGACCAAGGGGACGAGATTGTGTCTGACGACGAACTTGAGGATGGAGTAAGTTAACAAGTCAGCAACACTTAGCTGTCTATATCTCGTTAACCGCGCGTAAAGCTAACGCTGGCCCTCCGCTCCTGCTCCTGCTGCTGCTGCTGCGTTATTGCTGTTAGCTAGCTAGCAGTTGGCTAATGATGGTTAACTTTAGCTGAAACAAATTGGCATCAATTCCAGGGCATGTATCCCAACTGCGCCTTCACGTATATATGTTACGCTTTGTTGTTAAACCGGACTGGCGGCCAGACATTGTCCCCAAATAAAACGTTTACTGATAATGCTTGAACATCACAGCTAGTAGTTTAGCCAATTACCGCTAGTTGAATTTCAGCGTGCTACAAGTAGCACCTTACAAGTTACATCTGCTTACTTATGTCACTTCACGTAACTTAAATTTTTTTCTCTCACCAATGCTTAACTTTTGAAATCCACCGAAACATATCATTTACGCTAACCCGCTATTTGGTGTGGTAGTATTAATATTGCGTGATAACGGTACGGTATCGTGGTACGCTGCTACGGCTAGGCGCCCGGTCTGACTTCGAACATTGTTTGAACTGTCTGCAAGGTGTTGCGTCTAGGATGGGAGTCTGACTTTGGACGTCAGTCAGCATTATGGTCACAGCCGCCTTAGCCAGGGAAGTTACAACTAACGTGACTCCTGTCGGAATTATTTAGCTATGAACTTCTCATCAAACGAGTTGATAGATAATGGTTATTTTTCCCCCCCCAGGATCAACACGGTGAATACATGGATCAGTGCAGTGGTTTTGAGTTGTAAGTAACTAGCGAATATTCACCTTCAATAAAATATACACACCTCTAACTTCCTATCAGTCTTGGTTTTTGATTACCTTTACCATTTCACTGTTTTCCCCAAGTAACATGGATGATTGTGAAAAGTTCGAAATCTCAGAAGACATCGTCAACCAAGGAACAGAGCCCATCAAGCCAGAGTGCTTTGAGTTGCTACGGGTATTAGGTAAAGGAGGCTATGGAAAGGTAAGACCTGGTTTACCCCCAAGCACAGCCCCCATTTCCAAAGGTTTTGAGATCCTTTGTCTGCTGTAAACATGGATTTACTGGCAATATTTTTTATTAACTTATGCCGGAAATCATATACTGAATATTTCTGTCTGGCAGGTTTTTCAAGTGCGGAAGGTGGCAGGTGCCACTTCCGGAAAAATATTCGCCATGAAGGTCTTGAAGAAGGTATTTTTGAATATTAATTTTCTCTGATGATCTTATCTTTTTGTTGATAAACTCTGAATGCCATAGGGCAAGTTAAGCAATTGATTAATCTAGTCTTGACATAATTCTCAGTTGGACGCTGGCCCATTTGTACTAGTACGGCAGTTGTGCATGCAGGTGCACCCAGGCTGCAGTCAGGAACTAGGTCAGCCCAGCATGTAATAGAACTGGAGGACTTTCTCATGACACCTCTGAGCTATTTGTTCTTTACCACTTTTCTTAAGCTTGGCCTCAGTCTCTTCTAGGGCTTGCATTTAGGCTTGGAACAGCTATGTTGGTTTCCCAGAAAACGAGATTTGGTAATGGATGTTTTTACAGGTTTTATGTGTCAGTGTTTACGGTCTCTAGCTACCATGCTATCCTATCCTCACTGCCTTGGCAGATGAGAGAAGTGCATGACCAGCCATCCGTAATCTCTACCAAACTCAACAGGGCTTTCTTCTCCTCTTCTCGCCTCTATTGAGTTGCAAGCCCATCTGATTTCAGCAGGCTACCTACTTACTTGGTTTTGCGGATGGTTGATTGAGCTTGTGTAGACACAGTCCATCCCTATGGGTGACTGCACTCAGGAAGCAGGCAGTTAGAGCCCTTACTCTTTAAAGTGCTCCTGCTCCGCCTCCAGGCCCAGATTAACACAACTGAAACAGATACAGTATTGTTCTGCATGGCTGAAATAGTTGGAGTGTTTGCCATTCTTCTGTCCAAACAAGATTAGCACGTGGCTTTGGCCAAAGGCAATCAACACAGTTTTATTTAGACTGTTCTCTTTGTGTCTTGAATAGTCTCTTGAAGTCATTTCTCTGGGGGGTGATAGTTTAACACTCCAGACCTCTGTGCTTCCCTCTCCCTCTTAGGCAATGATCGTGCGCAATGCAAAAGACACCGCCCACACTAAGGCCGAGCGCAACATTCTGGAGGAGGTGAAGCATCCTTTCATTGTGGACCTCATCTACGCCTTTCAGACGGGAGGCAAGCTGTACCTCATCCTGGAGTACCTCAGCGGTGAGCATGTCTAGTCCCTTTCTCTCGCACAGCGTGTTGTTTAGCACGGACCCAAGCTGCCTCGCACCCCACACGCGCGCTCTCAGCGTGAGTGGAAATGGGGGCGGTGTCATGGTGTTGCAAGCTGATCTCAGGCTTTAGTTTATGGCCCAGCTCATGCGTCGTCTGTTTGTGTGCGTCAGGCGGCGAGCTGTTCATGCAGCTGGAGAGAGAGGGCATCTTCATGGAGGACACGGCTTGGTAAGCTCCTCCGCCTGCCTCCCGTCGGGGCTGTCCGCCCACCGCATGTTGTGTCGACACAAACCTAAGGTCGGGTGACTGATTTAACGCCTGCTCCTGGGGATAAGGGCGTGTCATGTTTGGCTGCAATGTTGAACCACACTTCTAGCATTACAGATCAAAGTTTAAGCATAGTCTGTTCATTCTATGGAAATGATTCCCTTTTAAAGAAGTGCTTCTTTAAACTAATATGGAAACGATATACTTTTGGGAGGTCAAGGAATGGAGGGGAGTTGCTTTTTCTACATTAAAGATATTGAGAGATTCGCTTGTGTTTCGTTAATATATAGCCTGTAACTCAGTCACAGTTGTATATTAGAGTAAATCCAGGTGAGCCAGTATGTCATCTTCCTATACTTCTCTCGGTTGGCAGTTTCTACTTGGCAGAGATCTCTATGGCGTTGGGCCACCTGCACCAGAAAGGCATCATCTACAGAGACCTGAAGCCAGAGAACATTATGCTCAACAACAACGGTATGACAACATCCATCATCCCCACACAGGACTTACAGTGTCTTGTAGGAAGACATAAGCCCTGACTTGTAACATGTGTGAGTCCCTGCTCACTGTTGCCTGCTCTCACTGAAACGTGCTTGGATGAAGCACGCTTTGGGTTTGGTTTATTCACTGAAACGTGCTTGGATGAAGCACGCTTTGGTCTCAAACCTGAACTGGCCTTGGTTTATCTTTTTTTTTTTGCTTTGTTTTCTCCCTGTCGTAGGTCACGTGAAGCTGACGGACTTTGGCTTGTGCAAAGAGTCCATCCATGATGGCACGGTTACCCACACCTTCTGTGGCACCATAGAATACATGTGAGTTCACCGACGATCCAATGTTTTCGTATGCTTAGGAAAGGGGGCCAGCGAGCCTACTCGTGCACGTCCAATATAACTGTGGTCCTCAGAACCAGAGGGCCCGTAAATGTGTTGATCCTCTCCCCCTCGAACCAATAGGGCCCCGGAGATCCTGATGAGGAGCGGCCACAACCGGGCCGTGGACTGGTGGAGTCTGGGGGCTCTCATGTACGACATGCTGACCGGAGCTGTGAGTACGCGTCCTGCCCACCACTTTCGCGGGGGGTGGGGATTGGGTTGGCTTGGGTTTTGATAAACGTGACAACCTCTTCCCTTCACAGCCACCGTTCACTGGGGAAAACAGGAAGAAGACCATCGACAAAATCCTCAAGTGCAAGCTCAACCTCCCGCCTTACCTAACGCAAGAGGCCCGGGACCTTCTGAAGAAGGCAAGTAGCGCTGCTCGATTTCAAATGGCGTCGGGGCCACTGCAGTCTGGCGTCCCTCGTGTTGTCACGTTGTGCCGGGGAGGTGGTAACCCGCCCTTTGTGTTTCAGCTGCTGAAAAGGAACGCCTCGTTGCGACTCGGAGCCGGTCCTGGCGATGCCTCAGAAGTGCAGGTAACCAAAGCGTCAAAGCTACTGTCTGTACCTGCATACACCCTCCTGTCTCGTTCTGAAAAAGGGGATGTTTGGGGCTATTTCAGGGGCACCCGTTCTTCCGGCACGTGAACTGGGACGACCTCCTGGCCCGTAAGGTGGAGCCCCCGTTCAAGCCTTTCCTGGTAGGAGCTCACTCTCGCTTTGTGCAGTAGTCACCAAATTGTAGGACGCCATTCATGCAAAAAATTTAAGAGAGACACTTTTTGTGGGAAGATGCTCTTTTAAGTGTTGTCTGACATGCTGGGTAACTGTCATTTGAATGGGGGGGTGAGGGGGCGACACTTCTGCTGAAACCGTGTCGACGGAGGCGAAAATACAGAACAAGCTTAGCACAGCGGCCTGTAAGAGTGACAGTTTCCTCCCACGCTGTGAAGCCTCTCCCCAGAGCCCCTGCTTACTAACAGGCCTCACTCCCCTTTCCGCAGCAATCGGCCGAGGACGTCAGCCAGTTTGACTCCAAGTTCACCAGCCAGACGCCGGTGGACAGCCCCGACGACTCCACGCTCAGCGAAAGTGCCAATCAAGTCTTCCTGGTAGGCTGCCCCCGCTCTCTGCGACCCTCTCGCGCACGCACGCACACACTGCAGTGTCCAAGGGGCTGCTGTAGTTCCCGTTAACCCCCCCCCCTGCCGTCATGCCTGTGTGCTAGTCTGCTCGCGCTCCTACACACAGTCTCCGGGTCCTTTGTTTTGTCTGGTCCCGTGTTTAGATGAAAGAGAAGCAGCCCGGGAGAGCTTCATTCTTCACATCTGGTTTTTGTTGTGCTTTGCCTTACTGGAACCTCTATTGACTGTTCCGCCACATTGCGTGAAATGGTTTAGTCAGTGTATTATTGCTCGCCGCCTGCTGTGAGGGGGTTTGTTGGAGGAGCGCTCTCTAATCTTCCCCGTGGGACGTCCGTCTCTCCTCTCCCTCCTCCTTCTGCGTCCTCAGGGTTTCACCTACGTAGCCCCCTCGGTGCTGGAAAACGTCAAGGAGAAGTTCAACTTTGAGCCAAAGCTCCGCTCCCCGCGGAAGTTTCCGGGGAGCCCGAGGACGCCTGTGAGGTAACCATGGCTGGAGCTGTTTGTTCTGGAGTGTCTTTACGTCACTGCAGGCTGTTTCTAGCGGTGCCCACCTGCTGGCCCTCCACTGCTTCCCGCGTGGTGTTTTCCTGAAATAACAAAACAGCAGACTCTCTTGGCTTTGCATGTATGCCTAGACAAAAAAAGGTCAGTTTAAAGTGTGAACACAGGCTGTGTCTGCTCCAATGTTGACTCCCAAGTGCGGATCTTCTTCCTGTCTCCGCAGCCCCCTGAAGTTTGCCGGAGGAGATTGCTGGCCGCGCGGCCCCGTCCCGGGGGCCCAGTCAGCGATGGCCCCCGGGGGTTCCGGAGATCAGCCGATGGAGGTGTCCGCCATGGAGCACATGGAGGTCAGCGACAGCTCGGAGGCCTCGGCCCCCCTCCCCATCAGGCAGCCCTCGGGCACCAGCAGCACGGGGCCCTTCAAGAAGCACACCTACCCCCTCATGTCCAAACGGCCCGAGCACCTGCGGATGAACTTATGACGCTCGGCTCCCCCCGCAAACTAGGACTTTTGGGAAAAAAAACAAAAAGGCTTCCCTCCTACTTTTCTTTTGAAGAACAGAGACTTGTAGAGATTTACTAATTGACTGACCAACCAATCACCAGCTCCTTCCAGCAGCGCCTTTGCTCCTCTCCTGCTGCTCTGGCTTGGCCCCAGGGGAGCCCTTGTTAGCTGCTTGCTGGCCTCTGGCAGGCAGGCCTGGCCCCCATCTCCCACCCCCCCTAGCGATACCTGTAGTGTGGGAGGCACTCCAGACTAACTGCTGTGGTGCTACCATAAAGAATGGGACAGATGGCCCTACTACTTGACTGGATTCTCCTATATATATATATATATACTGGTGCTTTTTACATGGAGTGGGACCCTGTTACTGCTGATGACCTGTTCAACGTAACGTGACTTAAGTGCTCCCTGAGACTGTAAAAGACTTCTGCTTTTGACAAGGGTTGTGATTCCCCCCTTTCTGTTTCACCTCTTCATGTGAGGCTGTAGGCTGCCATGCAAATTGGTGGAGATATTAGATTGTGCCTAAGAACAAAGTTTTCCCCCCCCCCCCCCCCACTTTTTATTTATTTTTTTACACAAAGTCCACTTTTCTGTGGTTGGGAAATCACACCGCCTTTTTTTTTTTCCTGCTTTGGTGCTTGTTTTTATTATTGTTCTGCGACAGGAGGGAGCACTGCTTTTGGAAAGCTGGAGAAGAACTGAAGGGGATCCTAGCGTAAAAGCTTCGCGGCCCAAACACCACAATCAATACTAACACTGACACTGCTTTACCAGTCCGACTGGAACCCTCCGGTAGCTAACCCTGTTCCTTTTCCCTGACACACTTTGAGTTTTGTTGTTGAATGTAAACGGACTCCGAATGCCTTTGGGTGTCACACACTCAGGCGACCTGGGTCTATTCCTATCGGGATGTTTGAACATGCCCGCAGCTTTTTATTTAGATTTTTTTAATAAGTGGTTGCGCAGGCTTTCCGCCTGTTCTCCTGACGAGAGGCAGTGTAAGAGGAGCGTTCTGTCGGGTCGGTTTCCATCTCCTAGAGGACCCAAGATGTCCAACGCCAAGCTCTCACCGCTGCCTTTTTAAAGCAGGGTTTTGCTTGGTTTGGGCTGCGTTGTGCAAGTTGTGTCGGGATGCTCTGGGCATTGTTCCATGTCATTATGTTTAATGTGTCATACAACAGAAGGGCTCCAACGTTTTGGGCACTATCCGACTTGGGTGACTGGACTCAGTAATCTTCCATTTGTAATGTTTGTTCCTTGCCGATTTGATTTTGAACTTGAAGCTGCTACTATGTGACCCTCTGGAGTCAAGCCATTTGATCCTCTTCCTTCAAACATGACACCACAATCATAGTTCGCTATGAGATGAAAGTAACTCACTCATCCTGGGTGAAATTCATAGAAATTCATAGCAGTTTTGAAATGATGTAACTGATTAGCAATGAGTGGTTTTTAGAATCCAAAACTGTACTGTTTGCAAGACCAAAAGCACTGTCTTATCGACCAAATGTTTGCCTCATGTAGAGAAAGATACCTAAACTTGCTTCGAAACACAAGCCACTGTCTCCATTCCACAGATTATTGGGATATTGCTAAAAAGATTTGATTGCAGTCATGGCTGAGTGTCTCTGCTGCCCCCAGGTGGCCATTTGGTGGGGGACCGTCTTCACTGAACTTGACTGAGTATCTTATTGCCTCTGATTAATGAGTCCAAATGAATTGAATCCAAATGAGTCAGTTTGCAGATGGATGGGATGTCATGACCATAGTGATTGATGTTTGGTGTAGACTCCATCTTCTGATTATCTGCCGCAGCCGTGGGCCCTTTTAAAAATCTCTCCCTTTCTTTTTGATCCTAGGACAGTTTTTATTCTGCTCTCTGTGGCAAAAGTTTTTTCTTAAATGTTCGATATTTATTTATAGTGCCACAGGTCTGTCTTACCACCGCATCAGTCTCACTATGCAAACGATGTGTTCAATGTTGAGTTAGCGTCAGATCAAGCTAACGTGAATCTGTGTAAATGACGTGATGATGTGCTATTTTATATTGGAAATATTCTTTCGTCATATAGTGTGAATGGTTTTGATTTACCATGAATCTCTCAAACAAACTTCAAAATGCAACTGTTTATTATGTTCTCCTGGCATATTTACCACTCTGCAGTAATTGTATTGAAAATAACAATTTAATTACTTACTTTCTCTTCCATCGCTGAAAACTTGAACTTCATAATGCATATTCGGAGTGTTAAGATCAATTAGTAGCGTATGTTGTATTGTGAAAAAGATGACTGATAACATAATTGGGGGTAGGGTTGTGCCTTGACAAATCGCAACTTGTATATAATTGCAGTTATGTATAAAATACTGTTGAATTGACTGATGATTGAATTAGGTCCTGTCCTCGTTTGCCTCAGAAAGCTGTGCTAATCTTTAAGTCTTTAAAATGATGTAAAGATCAAGAACTGTGTGTGTATATGTCAAGTTAAAACTGAACACATTAGCTTACAAAGACAGCAACAGCTCTGGGAGTAGTTCCACACCACGTTCAAAGTTGGGAACAGTTCATTAGTGTCTATTTCACCTCCAACCTAATAAGTCTGTACTTGGGATTCCCTCGATGAGATTTATCATGTTTATAACGAATGAATGAGGTCAATAAAAAGAAAACGCAGATCATTTTTTGTGTTATGTTCTGTCTATAATGGATTTTGCTTAGCTTAAGATCTTATCAAGCAGTAGTACACGCTACCCTTTATACATAATAAAAAAAAACTGCTAAACATTAAAATACAGAAATAATTTCCAGGTTTTAACGTTAGATTAACTCTAAAACGCTCCCATTGATTCTATAAATTCCCAAAGACCAAGCCCCCTTAAAAACACATTAAGTCAATTAGAAACACACTGAATCGTGTACATTTTATTTGTTGATCAACACAGGTGGGAAACAAGAAAAGGGATGCAACATGATAATGAGAGTAACTACATAATGAAATATGGTAATAAAATAGATCAACTCTTTGGTTTGAAAAAACATACTGCACTGCTATAGAAAAATAATTTATGTATGAATCAGATCAATTAGTTGCATATTGGATCCTCAACAAATCCCCAAAACGGAAAACATAAATGACAGTACGCCTTCACATTCAAACCTGCCTCCTTACGACTGGATCAACTGAAGCCTAAGCAGCTTGCATGTAAGCCTGACATATCACTGGGCCACTGAGATTGGATGGTATCAATGAGACTGGCACACAGGCCGTGTTTTTTAATCATGTAAAAGAGGCCAAGAGATACATCCTGTTGGTCAAAGCAGACTTTCTGAACGTTAGCTTGTAGTGCAGAGAAAAAGGAATAGGAACCTGCTTGGTGGTCTATTGTAGACACTCCTGCTATCTTTGTTATATTGGACCTAATACATACAATCCTTTTTAAAATAGGTACTCTGACAACCAGGCTTTGCAGCCTAGTTTAGTGGACACGTACAAGTACAAAACAAAAAAATGTATCTCTGGGACATTATTTTCATCCAACTCAGAAGGAGTAGTCTAATTATAAAATGGATATTTATAAATTCTCTGATTACATAATATTCATAAGTTTTTTTGAAATGTTACAGTAAAGTATTTGCTGACCTATTAGGAGAGCGGATGTCAAAAAGTTGATAATTTTACAGAATACAAAACATATGATAAGGAAAGAGAACACACAACATTAGAGGGCACGCTGAACTCACCATCCAGCCATCCATAAAAGTGTAAATAGAAAAAAAACAAAGGGTTCCTGTTACAGTAACATGCCACGGTGCAAGTATAGCCCTTCCTGACGTTAGGTCGCAGGGGGCACAGCCCTGGAGGAACAGTGAGGTCAACTGTACATGTCAGGGACTGAGAGTATTGCCATCATTCCATGTAATTATCATATGAACATACACACACACACACTCAAATCAAATAGTGTCCAAGGTTAAAAAGTCATTGGCCCAGTCTTTGTATGTCTGTAATCCATCAATAGACTTGCAGGTGAGGCGACGTGGCCCCGTCTCTCCACTTGTGAATCTTCTCGGCGATGACGGTTCGACAGAGTGGACAGGTCTTCTCCCGGTTGAACCACAGAGCCACGCATTCATCACAGAATATGTGCTGTGGATACAAGACATTCTATTTGATTGGCTAACGGTTGCACACCCAGTAGCAAATACTTCTACCTTTTCTTTTTTTTTTACATAGATAAGTAACCAACCCTGAACATTATGAAGCGATTTGAATCAAAACAACGTTTGGTTTTCGCATTTGAAATTGAGTTCAAAGTTGTGTGCTAAGAGGTTGCTGAAAACCCATTGTAATTGTCTTGCATGCGGAGGCGTTACCTGACAGAGGAGGGCCCGAGGCTCCCTGTACTCCCCCTGGCAGATGGGACAGACGTCTCCCGCCTCGCTGCACTGGCTCCTGCTGGCTGCCATCCCCGTATGCTGAGGAACCACAAGAACAACAAGCCAGTAAAACAACCCCCGGTCTGACCGAGTCAACTCTCTGCCTGCGTAGTCCTGCTTATAGCCAACGTACCTCGCCATTGAGAACGGTCCTCGTGGTTTTCTGGAGACAACCCCAGCGTCCATACAATTCCAAAAGCTGCATAGAGACACAAGGGTTAGGAGGATTTAGACTCTCAATGGCATTCGTCTGGTAATTGCGTTGTGGTTGTGTGTCGTTCCGGACCGGTGCTCACCTTCAAGATGAAGTAAACCAGAGCCAGCAGCACCCCCAGAGTGAGGCCCGTGGCCCCGTCCATCTCCTGGTAGGTCACCAGGTAGCGGAACCACAGAGGGACAGGAGCCATCGCCTGGTGCACCTGGCCCAGCTCCTCCGCAAGCATCAGCCACCGCCCCTGTGAGCAGAAGCCCGTGCGTGCACGCACGCACGCACGCACACACACACAAATATAAGTAACCTGGACCATACCAGAGAATCTAACGTAGACTTAAAAAAAAATTCTAAAACTTTTGAGTTATCGTTTAACAAGCTCCAACATGCATTCCTACTAACCTGGGCTTTGTGTGTCCCCAGTGAGGGCGGCAGCAGTAGGATAAGGCACTTGAACCCCATGAAGAGAAACTTGACGGTGAAGTTAGTAATGCCTACGACCCACAGCACCTCCCAGAAGCCCAGAGGCTCCACAGCCGGGCTGAGAAAGATAAGGCTGAAAAGGAAAAGACGGAGAGGAGAACTTGAGTTTGTTGCGTTTTTAGTCGAGTTACAGTTGAAGGTGTGTCCCAATACGTTGATAGCGTGTCCTCCTCACCAGTAGTAAAGTGTCTCTGTGTGAAATGTGTAGTACAGCAGGAGGGTGGAGGAGGTCAGGAAGAGGAGCAGCCACAAACACTGCAGCTTGGAGCGACGGTCCTGAGGATGCATACAGGAATACCCAGATCCATCAAAGTGGAAAGACATACCGAAACACACAGAAATCGATGGTTTTTGGGGGGTTAGGCTTACCTGAAGAAAGACTTGAGCCTGAAGGTTTTTGTTCACATACAGAAACGTTGTGAATAGGCCAACCCCAATTGCTAGACCTGCAAATATTGAAAGAAGTCTAATGACAAGCAGTTTGTGATTGCCTTAAACACAGTCTCAGTATTGGCATGATGTCATACCTACCAAGGGCATGTTGGATGACTAGCTTGGAGCATAGGATGATAATGAAAGGAAGACTCTTTTGGACCCAGCGGAAGAGGTAGCGCAGCTCAGAGAAGGAGCTAGTGGGCTCCCCAGAGTCAAGGTCAGCATCTGATGGCTCGGGCTCAGGCTCGCCGTGCGAATGCTGCTGGGGGCGACTGTGTCCATGTGAATGAGAGTGGCCATGGGAGATGGCTCTGGATCTCCTAGATGAAGCCCCTCCACTAAGCTCTGCTGACCCACTGGTCATTGGTATCCGCACCTCCCCAGTCTCTTGAATTGAGGACCCCCCAGAGGCTGGGGTCCTGGTAAGAAGTTCTGGTTGCAAAGTCAGGGATAAACCGTTTCCTGCTTGGGCACCCAGCTCGTTTGAATTAGACTGCATTACAGTTGGCAACTCCCCTCGCTTCAATGTTCGTCTTGATTCATTCCTTGACAAATTATATAAAAAAAAGTCAGGTACGGGATATCCTGGGTTAGGACATATCCTGCCAGCACAGCAGTAAACACCAGTTGCTTATGCGAAGGGATCGCACAGCATACAATATATTTGAGGTATTTCGCTAACTTAGTAAACAAGATAGGTACACCTCCTGACAATGAGAAAAGTTTGAATCTTAGCGACAATAGTTAGCTAGCCACGTAAACAATCAACATATCAACATATGAGCTATCTAGCTAAGTTAGCCGTTAGCAATGCTTGCTAATTAAATCAACTGTAGTTTTTAGCGCAACGTTTGAAAGCTAGCAATCAATATCCTTTGGCATCTAACATTTGGTGACATAATGTCATAATGTCATGTTGACATTTCGTTCAAAAACACACACTGACAGCTAAAGCAATACTAGGCAATCTGGTTGGTGTCCCAGTCAGTTGATAACCTAGCAATGTCAGCCAAGCTAATGCTAAATCGGTGTTGTTGCGATTAGAAAAGCTTTAGCAACCCTTACCTTTCATACTGAGTACGGAGTTTCATGGTAAACTAATAGTCTCCATTTAATAAACTGTTGAGACTACGCAATGTTCCAAAAACCTAAAATAAATCTAAAAGAAAACTAACTTGATTGCTGCTATAGCTAAAGAAGCTTATCTTTCAGGAGACATCTTGAAAGTACGGCGGCGTAAAATGTCGTGAAAGAACTTAAAACTTTCAATAGAAGAGGGCAATGCAAAAATAACAAATACATCAAATTGTATTCTAATTTAACTGAAAAGAAAGTCTGCAAACTTCAATATACAAAAGGTGTCATCACGGCTACAATAATAATGGTCGAGTTTGGTCCACAGCTGGTTGGTTTTCATGTGACAGCCTAGATTAATCAGTAAATAGGCTAAGTATAATGAGAGCAAAAACAAGAGAGAAAATTAGGCAGGAAAAGCGAAGAGAGAAAAAAGAGAAAACAAAGGATAAAAGAAAAATGTTTTTGTGGTTAATCTCCCGTCTGATCCACCAAGGTGTCTCTTAATTAAGATGAATTTCAAACCCAGGGGTCAGACAACAGTGGGAGAGAACCAATTTGTTGGATTCCTGAAATATAAAATGTATATACATTTATCTTTATTTTCGAATTCTATATTTAAATTCCCAAATACCACATTTATGTAATTTTCTCCTAAACCTTGAGCCTATAAGGTCACATTGGTGATATTGTGTAGGCCTATATGCAGCCCATCCATTGATGCAGTTTACCACAGTGCTGTTTTGTAACTGGGGATGGGTTTAGAACTGTATAAAATGGTAGGATGGTCTTCTCTTAGTGATAGGAGAGAGACACATTGTCTCTTTTCTGTTTGCAATGCATTTCTGCGTAAGTTACCTTTTACCTTTTAAAACACAAATTCAGTAGTCATAGGAAATGCTCACAGGACTATATCACCCTTGAAAGCCCCAAGTACAGAACTGGGTAAATCAACTTTAAATGTTTTTGCCTGAATAAATGGAACAAGACTCAACAGGAATTGAAATAGAGCAGTTTGTTTCTGTTGAACAAAGTAAACTTTTATTGGAGGATTTTGGGAGTTCTAGTTCTTGTTAAATTGTTAAATTTTACTTAAATTTTGTACTGAACTGTAAATATTGCAACACATTTTTATTTATTTATATTTTTTGTTGTTGTAATTTATATATTCTGCCTTTAAACAGGGCACTGCTGGAAAGAGACCTGGTCTCAGTCGGTTACTCCTGTATAAATAAAATAAATAAATAATATATATATATATATATATATAAATAAATATTTAATGTCTATTCAATCGCCAAGTGCCAAAAAGCATGTTTTTCCTCTGATTTATTTCACAAGTTGGATTTAAATGTAGAAAATGTTTTAAGATCTAAAAATGATGATGACGAAACTACAAATTTAAACATTTAGTCTACTTAAATATTTTTCAGACATTTATAAATCTGAGAAAAAATTCAATATTTAAACAGCTAAGCCAATTATTTATGTGAAAAAAAATTAATCTTTTCTCAAATGTAAGTTTTTACAGATCCCCAAATCTATATTTGATCACATTATAAAAAATGCGGTAGTGTACAAATCTGAGAGGTAGACTCACAAAGAACCTTTTTGCAGGGTGAGTTTTGAATGTTATTATTATTATTATTATTATTATTATTATTATTATTATTATTATTATTATTATTATATTTATTTATACAGGGAAAACCGACGGAGACTATGTCTCGTTTCCACCAGTGCCCTGTTTAAGGTAGAATATAAATAGATTACAACAATTAAACAAACATGAAGAACAAGAACAACATGCCGTTTATCCCTATTTCCTGGCTCCCAGGTGCTATTGTTAGGTCCTAGGTGCTATTGTTAGGTCCTAGGTGCTGTTGTTAGGTCCTAGGTGCTGTTGTTAGGTCCTAGGTGCTATTGTTAGGTCCTAGGTGCTGTTGTTAGGTCCTAGGTGCTGTTGTTAGGTCCCTTGCCAGCCTGTTTCAAGCAGAGGCCCTTTCATCCTGCCTTGCCTCTCCAGCAGGCAGCAGCTATGGGTCTGGGCCAAGTCTTTTGCTTAAGGAATAAAACCACTTCAAGAGACTAACACAACTTTATCTATTAGGACAGTGCATGGCTGCTATAATACCTATAATTATTTCACAGCTTTTTCCATAGAGTGAGATAATCAACGTTAATGGTCCTCTGATCCATGCATCCTTGCATGAACCTCAGCTAGCCTGCAGTTCTACCGATGCGGCACACCGCTGTGAACAACATCTTGTTAAACGTTGTTTGAACGTGTATACACTTTGTTTACGGTCGACTGTGGCTTGTTAGGGTCACGGTGCGGATGTACTAACAGCAGCCCCTTGGCTTGTCGGCAATGATGGGGCTTGTTTCCTGTCATCCCGGCCGCTGCGTTGCCTGGACTGTGCATCACTCTGGAAGGAGGTTAATGTACTGTGGCATGGTGGGGCTCCTCCACCCCCTGTTCCCCTCCCCTCGCCCAGTAATTGTGTTATTGCTCTGTCGAATTTTCAGTGGAACTGAGGGACCCGGTCAAGACATTGGAGCCGTGCCGGTGAAGGGGAGGTTAACTTGACGTATAAATTGCTATGTGCTGGAGATTGAATAGAGTTTGCCAGGAAACCGACGCGCGGAGCGGTGACCTGCCATCGCTCCTGACAGACCCTCTCCCCCTTTCCTCCCCCTCTCCTCTCTTCTCCCGTGTCTCTGTTCGCCGTGCCAAGCGCTGCCTCCCTGACATCTTACTGAAGCTGCCACAGACTAAACTCTTACCCTGTTTTCCCACTGGTGTGTGTGCGTGTGTCTATGTGTGGGTGTGTGCATGTGTGTGAATGCACTGGATTTCCTTGTGAGCTTCTTGAAAGTGCAAGGCTTTTTCATACAAAGCTCACTTCACAAGTCACTATTCCCAGAACTACTGGGTGATTTCCCAAACGGTATCCTCTGCCGTCGCGTCCAGTAAAAGAACCCCCACGTTTCTCAAGGGGATCACACAGAGGGGTCCATCTTTACTGGGCCGTGAGAAAACATCTGGGGATGTTATCTGTTCTTCCAGTAGCTCACACATGATCCTGGCTGTACTGTGCTCAGTGGAAGGAACTGTGTGCTATATATATGGCTCGGTTGTTGTGCTTGGATCACTTCATGTCTCCTTAACGGTAATAAGTTAGAGACATAAGAGGTCCAACTGACTTGGGGTTGTAATATTTATTTTGTGGTTGTCGGTCTGTACATGCATGTACACACACACACCCACACATACACCCACACACACACACACACACACACTGCTTTGACATGATTCTCCCCCACATTTGGATACCTTCCAGTTGACTAGACCACTGTATACACAGACACGTCTGTCACTGCAGTGTGAACTGGACAGGTCAGCTATAGGACACCACCGAGAATATAGACAAAATTCATTGAGCTTAATTACATAAGTTATTAAAAGTGAGCGCGCGTCCAGAGGATCATGGGGGTTTAGACTCACAGAGTAGAACCAGAGAGTTTAGCTTGAGTCCGGCTTTCCTTCTTTGATGGGAACCTCTTGCATGTGGGCCCCTCCTTTGTGTGTGATGTTAGTGAGGAGGAATGCTTGTGTTAGTGGTTAGCGTGTGGGAGGCACATCCACCTCTTCCATACTTTGATTTATGGGTGCATGTCCCCCTGGGAGCTGTGTGTGTGTGTGTGTTTGTGTGTGTGCTTGGGTTCGTGTGTGTGCACACTCGTGTGTGCGTGTGTGTGTGGGGGCGAGGCTCCAAAAGCTTTACCCTGCATGGTTGGGCCTCCAGATCCAGATACTCTATATATAAACTTTCAGTTCTTTGCTACTGTTAAAGGTTTTCTCTAAAACTCAACCTTGGACCACAGTAATCGAGCTTCATCTATGAGTCTATCAGGCCTGCTGCATAGCAATACTTTCAATTTACCTTTGAATTTGATTAAAGAGCAACCAGAACCTAGACTACTCATAAGGCATTCCAACAATCCATCCAGTAGGTGGAGCCTAATGACAAGGAATGAGAGGAGAGGGAACACTCAGGACTGCCAAGTCGACATTCTTCAGCTGCCAAGCTCAGGGCGTGTTTTCATGTAAATTACAAAGCAATGACTGTGCTTCACATCAGCGTGACTACATTAACCCACTTACCTCTGCTGCATGAATAGCCGATTACGAAATAGGACAATTGGCGGACAACTTGCCATTGAGAGGCTGTGTGGTAAATGAACAATGTATGGAAGCCTGACAGCTTGTCCAGGTGACTCCAAGAGCAGTATGGAGACAAATGTCTCCTGTGAGCCGCCTTCTGTTTTTAACATTAAACAAATCAATCCCAAGCATTGCACGCCAATGTCTCACGCTACGGTCTCGACGCGCGGCATGCTTCCACCTCCCTCTCCCTGTGAGGTGAATCAAGGGGCCAGCCCCCCCTGAAGCCCACTGAGAGCGGCAGATTCATGTGCTGAGTGGATTGGGCGGCATCCTCGCGGGCGCACCGCGGCCACCAAGGTGAAAGGAATCGTTCCACGGTGACCTCTGCTCAGCGGCGGCTCTCTTCACCGCCTGAGTGGACGCCCCCCGCCCCAAGAACCCCCCCAGACCCCCCCCCCCCCCCCAGCTTCTTGTCGCCGGCAGCGCTCCATCCCTTACGACCTCTCCCCGTGCATCCTAATGGATTCCATGGAGGCCCCTCTCCCCCCGTCCCCGCTGCCGAGGACGAAACCGCCGGGCGGCCGCGCTCGGGATTCACTGTGCCACTTTGATTGATGTGGGTGCAATGGCTACCTGGGCCATTGCATTAAGTGGCTGCGGGACTTCCAGCACTTCACAAAGGATGCGCCACCTGCTCTGCATGCTGTGTTCCACTCGCATGCTGTTCCTCTGTCGGCCCACAGTGACACTGAGGAGACTCTGTGTTCTTATTGTACACATCAGTGCACTGGCAACGGGAGGAGTCCTGCCTTTTAACCCTGGCCATTAAGAATTGGTAAACACGGAAGCTGTAAATCAGGCTTTGGAGTGAGCTCTAATGTATGCTAATGGCATTAGGGTTGTGTGGAACAGCAGAGTAATGTGTTCTGTTGATGGTGCACAGTCTCCCAGCAGAGGTCCGTCTCCTCCTCCTCCTCCCTCCTCCTCCTCCTCTTCTCTGTTTTCTTCCCTCCCTTTCTTCGTCCATCCAGGGGCTAAGCGCCGAGTTGCTTTGCCAGTCTTAATAAATCCTCATCGGAGAGCAGCAGCGGCAGCAGCCCTACATTCTTGGGCAGCCAGAGGTTCCACTAATCTGCCCCGGGGAGGGAGCAACAGTTGGCGCGGCTGGGTGGATGGAGGGGAGGCAGAGGTGGGACAGGGGCGGGGGGTGGGGGTGGGGGTGGGGAGAATGGGGAGAGGGGGGGGGGGGGTTGGCCCTCAGACAGTGGGGAGATGTGTTTGTGAAACAGGGAATGTTTGGATTGGATCGATTCTGTCTCCGTCTCTCTCTTTCTCCCCCCTCAACCCTGGCAGGCTGGAGGGCGGTGTGCGTGTGTGTGTCTGTGAGTTCGGGACCCACGAGAAGCTGATCTTGGCAGATGCAGTTGTTAGCCTCGATGCCCTGTTCGTTCGCCGAGCTCCATGCTCGATGCCAGACAAACAGATCCTATCACCTTACCTGCTGCTTTGTTTTTCCCACGATGCTTCATGAAGTGAGACCGTTGGGAGGGGGTGGGGGTGGGGGGGCTGGGGGGGTGGGGATGGAGGGGCTGAACTCGAAAACGATTCTTTGCAGATGTTGGCTATCCCGTGCCGTTTTGTCAGCCAGAGGATTTTGGTTGGCAGAGTTAACGGTTAAAGACGGTTCGACCGCACAAACATAGAATAGCTGTCAGATGGACAGGGCATCCATCACATGTTCCACTTTCCAAGGGGAGAGACTGCCTGTGCTTAGCCATGGCTTTCATCTGGTGCCCACTTTTCATGCAGTGTGTGTATGTGTGTATGTGTGTGTGTGTGTGTGGAGGGCGTTGCGTGATGCTGTGTCTTTAATGATTGCAGCAGGTGAGTGCTGTGTGGTCCTAGTGGGGGTGGGGGGGGGAGGGGGGGGGGGGGGTAGGAGGGACGGGAGGAGAGGGAGGACTGCGGCTGTGCAGGCCCCCACACTGTGGCAACACCCCTGCCTTCCCTACCGCCCACAGTGGGGATTACACTGTGTGTGCACAACTCTAAACGTAAGATCTGAGAGGGTGAACCAGAAATCAGGTTCTAATATATATTTATATATCAACTGACCTGCACACTTTCCTGCAAGAGACATCACTGATCAGGACATCACTAAGGCTAAATGATATACAGTACTGTGCATAAGCTTCAGGAGGATGCTGTTTTGAAGG
>JAVQIZ010029543.1:0-24647 GCA_036023535.2 Galaxias brevipinnis
CAACAACTCACACTCACATTCACACCTACGGACAATTTAGAGTCACCAATTAACCTGCATGTTTTTGGACTGTGGGAGGAAACCGGAGTACCCGGAGGAAACCCACGCAAACACGGGGATAGCCGTTGTTTTAAAGCTAATTGCTAGCAAGACAAGACTCTGGCTATCTTAGTGCTGTCTCAATATACCTTTTACAAAAAAACTAATGTACGCAGTGGACTCGAGACTTACGATGAGAAAGACATAAATTTTATCTGGTTTGTTTTCTCGTAAATGCAGTTTGTTGTTAGCCCTGAATGAAGACGTGGCTAATTTTATCACAGTTTAATGACGATGAATCACCATTGATGGTTTAACAGACTAGGGTTTACCCTTTTGTTAAATACATTACATGTAGACATTTAAGTTACTTTAATACAGCAACTGAATAAAAACACATACAAAGTTCCAAAAAAATAAGAAAATGTCCAAGTTCTATTGTCAATTAGAGGTTTACAACAAGGTTTATGAACAGGGGTGTGTGACAACGTCTCCTCAGGCTAGTCTATAGCTCGATGCTAGCAGGTAGCATTGTCACATGCTGCAATGATATACCTAAATCAACACAAAATGCCAGCATGTGGTACTGCATGATGCAAACCCGTGCTACTGAGCTGCTACCACATAGCATCTATTTATGGTGTTGCTCCAGGACACACAGTAGGCCAGCATTGCTTCTATAGCACTATGATCACCTTTGATCGCTATAGGAGCGTCACATAAAACACGATTTAACGAGTAATTTTACACATACACTCAATTAAATGAATTGCCCAGTTCTTGTAGCACATTAATGCACTGACAAATTGAAAATGGCTGTCTTGGTAACTGAAGGAGAAGAACACAGTTTCCACACTGACCTTGTTGAGAGCTCCAGCCCCAGTGAGGATGATGTGGGAGTTGTCCACCTGGATGGTCCTCTGACCCAGGCGCACCAGGTAGGCACCAATCCCGATGGCTCGACACGTCACCTGGGAAGCACAGGAGCACAGAAGGGATCAGGGGTTAAAGAGTAACGTACCACCAAAACCCATGTATTTTGATAGAACAGGGTATGGCAGTTTGGCTAAACTGAGTAAAAGACAACAATCCAATAAAATAAAAAACATTTCATTGCAAAGGTCTTAACGTTCTATATCATTGTGGAAAATGTGACTCCCGTCTGGCCTCTTAGGGTTGAAACTATGCTATTAGTTTGTATTGTAGGTATTGGGCACGTCTAACGCCCAGGCAGACTTCTGCCACACCCAGTTTCCGCCTTCAATATAAATGGGGAATTCGTGCTCATCAGAAGTTGTGCTGTTGGCGAAAGGAGTGCAATATGTAGGCAGAGAGAAATGAGGGCAGTTGTAACAGCAAATTCTAAGAAGATATCTAGGAATTTAATTAAATAGTTTTGTAGAGTTTTTATTGTTTTTTTTAGAATCCATCCTCAAGTAAAATGATCAATACCAAGTGTTTTCTTTGACCAGTAATTTTTCTATTGGTATTTCTATTAGATTGACGCTAAAGTGAAAAGTGTGTTTCATAGTTTTGTGTATGATAGGAACTACTTCTCCTTTCAACCTTTCTCTCCACTCCATACATTTACAAGGATGCATGGTGCATTGCAGTAACACAATAGGTATTGTTTGACGTTCAGTATTTGATTAGCCCAGATGTTAAGTGTACAGGTTTGAAGCTTGAAAAAGCTAATAATGTAATTAATTGAACATTGTCAAACATGTTTCATAATTGCAGCTTTAAACCAAAAACAAAGAGGAAAGCCTGTGGCAGTATATTTATTACTAATGTAATGGCTTTCAAAATATTCAGTTTTATGTCCGCATTTACCCATTCTAAAGGTAGAAATCACAAGGAGCCCCCTTTAAGTGCACAAGGAGTCTTGTAAAAATAATGGTATGGGGATACTTGACATGGTATTGCTTGGTAACGTATAAAAAGAAAATCGGGGGTATTGCCCATCTGTAAATTCTAGGCAACCATGGGGAGTGGGTACATTTCCAGACCCCACCCTTCAAATATTTTGCATCTTTCAAAATTGTCAAATAGACATAACTAGGTCTACTGGGGACATCAGCGTTACTCTTGAAACGCTAAACTCAGTGGCTGTCAAATAGGGATACGCAAAATTTTTTAAAAATGTTATAAAATATCAGTCACGCATAATTCCTAAAATACTTATACTACAATAATTTAAATAAAAATTAAATGCATGTTTAATAAACCACATTTTCTATTAAATTTTCTGATTTTTAAAGTAATTTATGCCCAAAGCAACAAACACATTCACGTTCACAGAGACAGTTGTTCACTGTGGGGTCCGTGTGGCGCGGTCTCATGAATGGAAAGCCAATTTCAATTTGACAGCGTTTTGGCAGAGAAACATATTAATGTTGTTAACATGTTCTCCTCTAAAAATGGTCTGAAGAGAGAATCCTGCACCAGTGTCTGTGCTTCAATGACAGGCCGCGTGAAAGGACTCACATCGCGAAATCCAAATGAAAACCGAATGTGCAGAGGACTCTGTCTCACACACAGGGAAGCACTATGATGTCCAAGAAAACCAGTCCTGTTTTGAACAATTTAGTCAAAGCTGCCGTTTTGTGTGAAAAAATGGGATAGTATATGTTCCTGGTTCAGCAAAGACCCTCTCTCCTCATTGGTGTCCAAATAATGTAAAAAACTATGGAATCACACTATATGATTTTTGGACCTAATCTATTTAAATAGAGCTGACCCAGTATTTAAAAACAATATTTTAGAAAAAAAGAAAAAAAAGAAAACACATTTCTTTATTCTATACTTTCTGGACAGTCCATTTGGCTGTGCAGCTAATACTTTGGAGAAAATGTCTGGGCACTGATTAAAATTCTACTAGACTTTTTTAATGCAGCATAAGCATATAATTTCTTATTTTTTCTAAATGTAATAAAACCTTATTTTTCTTTTCCCAAAAAATGTCTTGCGCTGGTGCTTGGCCAAAAAATACATTTCAATATATAGTACATAATCAATAGAAAAAAAAGGTTTCAGACCCACTCCTCTAGACTGCATACAAAGGCTGTGGTCGCAGTCAAAGCCTGAAAACAACTGAGCATCATCTAAAATAAAACACACTCATCTAAAATACAAAGGACGATATAAACATAAATGAAAGTTGCCGAAATAATCATTGTATAGACTTAGTGTATGTAAACACGTGGTCTTAGTGACATTTTTTAAAAAGGCATACATACAAGGCACAATAAGGTTCACTAAATGGAACTTGTGTTGTGCAGCTTACTTTCCAACATGAACTTGTGTTGCGCAGGTTACTTTTCCAACATGAACTTGAGCAACTAAATCTCACCAGGTTCATGGTGATGATCTTCTCGTAGGCCAGGGAGGACTCTCCAGCGATCATTCCTGAACCCTTTAAGTTCTCCACACCCAGCCCCTCCTCCTTACCGATGATGTCAGTAATCCTATACCTACACACACGCACGCACGCACGCACGCACACACACACTCTCTTCAATGAACATAACCATTTCAACATGCTTTAATCACATGTAGTAATGCATTCACATGAAGACGAGTGCTACAGAGGTAAAGAAGATGGAGGTGAAGGTGACCTGGACTCTCCCTCGTCCTCCACATGCTCACAGTGGACCGAGTTCAGGGCCGACACCTTCTTGTAGTCTTGGGGAGTCAGGTAGAGGTATTTGAAACCCTGGAGAGATAACGGTTGGTGCTTAAACTGTAGCAGTTGGAATTAGATCCATGCATATGAGAAATTCATCAACTAATCATAGAAATGATTCGGAATCATTTTCGATTCGGACCTTGTAGGGGTCGACAGGGTCTTGCCAGGCCACGTGGAACATGTGTCGGATCTCCTCGGCCAGGCCAATGCGGGCCCCGCTGTTGGCGGCGATGTAGACCCGCGGGATGCCACTCTCCCGGGCCATCTCCGAGGCCTGGAGGAAGAGCACGTCCTCCTGGGGACCGAAGGAGCCGATCTTGTGGGTGATGTCGTTGCTAATGACAATGATCTCCCGACCACCCGGGTACTCAGGAGTCCGCAGGGTCATCCGCCAAGCCACCATCCCCATCTGGACGATTAGGGTAACAAGCACATCATGGATAACAGTTCAGAGACAACTACTAAACATGCAAAGACCTGTGTAGAGTCTCCCCTCCTCCAGACACAGAACCCTGTGGAAGGAGCACAGAGACCCCTACAGACCCAAAATACAACTACACCCAAAAAGGAGCCAATATTTCAGAACAAATGAAACATGCATAGCAATCGTTTGATGAAGTGCAGATTCCAGAACAAATGAAACATGCATAGCAATCATTTGATGAGGTGCTTGCAGTGAATAAAGATTGAGGTGGAGTGGTGTCCCACCTCATTTCCCCCCGGCAGACGGTTCATCTGCACCAGCTGGCCCTGTGGGTCCAGCACCAGCTCAGTGAAGGTGAGCAGCTCTGAGGGCAGGGGGCATTTGGGAAGGTGGGCATGTGTCTGACTGGAATGCCACAGCTTCCTCAGGGCCTGCACAGAGGCAGAGAGAAGAGACAAATTCACTGCCTGAATAAACAAATAATTTGACAATCATTTGATATGTTATTGTTTTGCTATGTTTAAATCCTATTTAGGGGCTCTGTGAGTACGTCTGTAGATGAAAGAGAGAAAGGTGGCCCAACCTGTCGGAACATTTCAGGAAAGTCGTAGACGTAAGTGGTCCCCAGGGACTGGGCCTGGAAGCGCTTGGACTGCAGCAGGTCCTTGGTGACGTAGGGAGTGTTGATCAGCATGCCGTGGAGAGGGCCCTGCTTGTCCCCGTACGCCTGGAACATGATCTACACACACACACAAATCCAACGTGTTCTCATACACACTACAGCACAGTAAGAGTGTAGAGGCCTGTTTCTACTCTATTTGATTTCTTAGGATCTTTTTTTAACCATTGTAGTTAAAAATAAAATTCATACAAAAAGGGTCCCTTTGTACTTTTGAACTCTACACACACCACAAACAAGCTGAACAATAGGACTCTGAGTTTACGAGAGGGATGTGTCCACCACTGCTGGGCTCTCCTAATGGTCCTTAGGAATCATCCAGCTGATTAGCCTTTCACAACCTGCCAATGAGCTCCTTCACAAAATAAAAACATGACCTGTGTCTCGATTTGAACACAATAGATGTCATCATAGTGAAAGGTATTAAGGGAGTTCATTTCACACATCCAGCAACAGACAACACAACAGAATGTAGAGTATTTAGAAGAGGAATAGGGAGCATGCCCTCTGGCACCAAATGAACGTTCCTGATTCATATTCACTGCTGCAAAATGAATAAGGTAGCAGGTATCAAGAGAGAATGGAAAGCCTGCCTAGTCCGTTGTCCTTACAGTTCCCTCCTTATGCTTGGGAAACCAATGTCCCACAGTATAGGGCATAGTTCTCCTCTTACAGTTGCATGTGGACCAATTAGGGTTGTTACAATGGAATGAATAATGTCTTGTAATGTAGAATTAACACTAACTATATAAGGAAGACAAATGAAAATGCACTAACATTCTTACATCAGTCTAGTGCATTGTGGTAGTGAGTGTTTTGTGTGCGTGTAGTCTACCTGTCGATCTTTGGGGCCCAGCTGTCCCGTGCGGGAGTCAGTGACCTCTTTGTACAGACTGATGTCCAGGTAGTAGCCGGACTCGTTGGTGAGGAACAGGCGAATGGGGATCTGCTTGCCGGTAGGTGTGAGCCGGATGTTAATCTTCAACTCTGCCTGCAGCACACGCAACTTCCACAGGCGGCTCCCATAGCGCATCACCATGGAGCGCACAGACTCCTCAATCTGAGAGACAGGACAGGACGAAGCACATCCTAAGAAAAGCCAGCTGAAGAAGTTAAGTGTGTTTTGGTATTGAAGAGACTTTTGGCTTCATTGCACTGCTAGTGTGTGTGAACGTTAGAACGAAAGTTAGTGTGCCGCCATTATTTTTTTCCGGCCAACCTTGGATGGGTCCATGATGACGGTGGGGACAAAGTTGAGGAAGATGTGGTTGCAGTCTGTGCGGACGGTGGTGTTGTTGAAGGCCACCTCCAGCTCGTCCATGGCCTCCAGGAGAAGACGCTCCGCCTCGTTGTGGAGGTACTCAAAGGAAGCTTCCTGGAGACACACAACAAGGACAAAGGAACACATTATCCATAGAATACCAACCACCGCTGCAACACTATGCATGCAAAGCAGCAGTAGACTTTACCGTCCACAGCTCACTAGCTACAGTATAACATCAGATCAGTATCTCTCACCTTGGTGACCAAGTCTGAGTGGCGGATGATGGCACGCACGAAGAAGCGGTAGTCGGTGACCTCCGTGCCCACCTCCACGCGAGCAGCGCCCAGGTACAGGTGCATCTTGTGGTTGGCACAGGGGATGGCCGTCAAGGCAAAGTTCCGCATGCGGTTGAGCTCCAGCTGGAAGGCCAATGCTGGCTCTAGGTGGCGGTAGATACGGTCCTCCTCAAACTAGACAACACATGCAGGGAGAACGACAGTCTCATCCATGGAAATGAAGTACGTCAATGCCTATTTATTAGTTCTTTGTGTCACTCAAAATCCAGAGCGCCGCCCCAGACAAGAAATTTGGCATTTTTTGTTTTCATTCTGGTCATCCAGTTGTAGGAGACTGACTGACAGTGTTAATGTGCAAAACAAGGGAAGATTCTATGACACATGTTGCTCAAGATCTGAAGCCAAATGTAACTTTGTTTGCTTGGCAGCATCATCTCAAGCATGAAGAGGATTAAATAAGTAGGTTCAGGAGCATTGGGTTTGCTTTTGTTGAAGAGAACAGGCTGCCCGGAGCCATCTACGGCGGCACTGAGTAAATGAAATCAAAGGCAATCTCAGCCTTGCTAATGAGCATAATTTCTCTTAAATGAGGGACATAATTAAATAGTTCATTATAGTAATGAGCTTTTTTTGGATCCATTTTATTGAAACTATCAGGGCACAATGAGGAAAGGAGTAACTTCCAAAGCAGGGAGGGACTGTGGATCTCCAGGGATCCCTCTGGGAGTGGGTCTCACACTCCAGTTCACCCTCCGCTTCATGTTGGCACAGCTACCCATGGGACTGAGGTGGGATTTGTCCAGTAGCTCAGGTGCTGCCGAAAGAAATATCTGCCGGCTGATCAAGGAAGCTTAGGGGCCCCTTTCCCTCGCTCTGTTTCTGGGTGGGAGGGGTAGGTGCTTAGAATGGCTGGGGCATTTGTTAAGCTAGGAGAACGGTAGCGCTGGTCAGAATGACACTGCAACGGCGATGTACCAGTGCTGTTTGAGTTTACTGGGCCAAGGGTGACTCTGAGGGCTGGTTTTTGCCTAGACCGCTGTGGCTGAACAGTGCATTCCAGAGTCTGCTGTGCTGCTGGTTCAAACAGCTGGCCTCCTACATACCTCTACTAACAGAACTGAACCAGGGTCAGCATTGACTTCCATTAGACAGGCTCAAGGAATGTGCATTACAAAAGAGTAAGGCTCCCGATAAGGCCAGCATTAGGTGAGAGAGGGAGTTCTCTCATAAGCCTTAGTGAGGAAATCAGCAGCACTGCGCTCTGCTCTTGACCAGTGGTACTGCGGGAGATCACCAGAGAAACCATGTTAGGCTCCACAGTGACCATGTGCACACCAAAGCTGATGGCAGCCAGCATGGAAGCGTCTGTAGTTCCAGGCAAAATCACGGCATGCATATTATGCCAAGTTAGTGTGATGTGTTTAGAATGTATGCGTTGCTATAAATCTTAAAGTGGCAGCACCACACAGCCGTTAGGGGCCTTAGTGTGCATGCTCCTTAAGAGATACTCGTCACATCTCCAAAAACCAGTACTGCAAAAACACTGTCTGGAAAATGCAGAGAGTGTTCTAATAATCAAGTGAAACCACCCTTAATCCCTATTATGAGTGGTTTCACTCATCCTCATGCATTTGTTTTTAGTTGTATTTGTTACTTCAATATATAATATAAATAGCTTAATATTTTTATTAAAACATTCATAACATCGAGGGTGATGTTGGCACAAAAGATACGAGATTGCTTAAGAGAGATAACTCCTACTACCTTTCTAACCGCTTACTGTTTGTCTTGTGGTTTACTGCTGCTACCAATGATAAGACTCACCTTGTCTCTGGCCCGGAACGTGAAGAACTTAGGAAACTCCCTCTGTGCAAAAAGTAAGAAGAAATAGGTTGTTACTATTAAAATTATTACAAACACAACGGCGCCTTCCTATTGTGCCTGTCTCTCTCTTAGTAAAAAAAACCACACTTCTGGTTTGTTGGAACAAGAATTAGCTAAGGCTTTGTACTCTAGGTAAAGTTGATTTAATCCTTGAAACAATTAGAGTAGCAGACAAACATCATTGGACATTTCAGAAAGTGAACCCCAGACCACAGGTAAACGGTAAGCAATTAGACCGGGACATTCTGGAAAAATATTCTACATTTTCTTCTTCTGCCATAGCCATGGTTACACTGATGTAATAGTGAGGAGCAAAGGCGCCTGCTTAACATTCAGAGGCTTCTATGGGCCATCCTAATAGTTTGTGCTGGTTGCAAGAGGGAATCACCCCAACAGCCTGTTCAGATAATAACAGACACAGACGACATGAAGCACTGCAGAACAAATGAATAAAACATGGCCCCTTGTCTCTCTCCCAGCTATGTCTACGCCTGAATTATGTGCAGCAGAATAGCAGGGTTCTTGTCTAGTATCATCAGCTTGGCCAAACAATACTAGCCTAATTGCAAACACCCTCCTCATCTCGGGAGACTACACATAATGACTGTAGAGCAGCAATTGTATACATGAGTAGCGCACAAGTTTCTATACAGGCCTGATTTGACAAAGCAACAGCTGTATCCCTCTTTGTAGCTTAGGGTTTGGACATGATGGCGTTTACAGCGGTGTGGTGTGTGTGAGGAGGGTAAGCTCTGTGTAATAACAGGCGAGGCCTAGATAACGAGGTGTCAGCATACACCCAGGACAGTGATTAGCTCTCATCAGTGCCTGTTCATCTCTCCTCAAAAGGAGAGTCAAAGGCAAAGAACAGAGCCTGATATTTTACATGTGCAGAAATTCCATCATTCCTTATTGTTCAATGCATCGAAAAGATTTGAGGAATTCTCCCAAAAATGCTGTTTTTGAGCCTGAAGGTAAAAGAGTGGTACTCTGGTATTTCTCTATCCCCTCCTCTACTCACATGAAATCTCTGGTCCACCTCACAGTTGACCTGCTTCCTAAAATCCTGTACACACCAAACCACAGGAAGAGCAGAACATAGATGGACAGACAGAGAAGGAAAAAAGGGGGAGAAGAGACGGCAAAAGAAACAACATGCAAATTATGCAAATGTAGATCAATTACTGGCTCATTCTAAAATGACTAAATGTTAGTAGGATCAATGTGGTCACTGATTTTGATGCGGTGAGCAGGAGACTGTAGGGGTGGAGAGCCAGGGGACGTTACCTTTTGAGCCACAAGAAAGGTGAGGCGACGGATGCCGTGGTCTATCAAGAGGGATTTCTGCCAAGGCAAAGACAATGTACAGTCAAAGTATGAACATTATTAAGCCCAGGTGAAAGAATTTGCACACCCTAAACCCACCCAGTCTCTGGACAACCGACTAACCAACGTAAAATATTAATTTAATAAACTTGACGATTAACTTCATTTTCAAGCAAGTCCCATGATATATCATACAATGTATACTGAAAGGTTCTTGGTACATCAATTTATCCAAACATGGCATTATATGCCACATCTCAAACTTTTTAAATGAGAAAAACTTTATTATACTTTCTTATGTTTAAATCAATGTTCAGGTAAAACATTTCAAATATTGCTTCTCTAAGCAAATATGTTAACGGGTAAAGGAATCCTTTTCAGATTTTTGCACTTGTAATTGAAACACACTATCATAGAACAACGGCTATAGTCAATCAAGCCATGATACTGATGCCTAGTTTGTCCAAACTCAAAGGCTAGGCATAATTTTAGGTCAGACCGTGCATGTTATCTTGATCAAAGAATTAAGAACACCCCCTCCCATCAAATGATTAGGAACAGGGACCTATGTCTGCCACAGAGGCGTTGGTTTTGGCTCAGATGTATTATTTAATTTATTGAGTGACACCAACAAGCTGCAATAGGGTTGAAGTAAAACAGAATTTCTGTGGCAGCAGTCTGAAAGGTTAGTGAACAGAGTTAATCACTGCTGATGTAGACACCTTGGACTGGGTGAACTCCCGGAACATGGCTGCCAGGCCATCATCGTCGATGTCGCTGTCCGTTTTGATGGCCACATTTAGAATGTGGATAGGCTCATCCAGGATGCTCTGAAAAGCAACCACAGGCAGGTAAACCGAATCAATCATACTTTCAAAAATGTGACTCTTCAACGCATAATCAGTTTAATATATCAATAAATTATTTATTACAAATATGTATATTTGAATTTGTTTTGTTCAATCAATAAAGGAGGTGGATCGAATTGGAGGTGGTGTCTTCACCTTGTTGTCATCTTCTCCGTACAGTACTGGGCTGCCTCCCTCTGGGAAGGTGGGACTGGGGGGCGGGGAGTCGGAGAAGCAGCTCAACACATCCTTAATGTTTCTGCAGAATAACAACCACAACCTGCAATGTTACTAGGCCTTTGGTGCTGTGCTTTTCTTATAAAAGAATTTCCTTGATGGATGCATGCTCAATGTGTTGTGACCCATTTCCCACCAAATAGTCTACTTCAGTTTAGTTCAGTCCGTTACACATGGGAACAGTTAGTTTTTAGTTTACATTGGCAAAAGTTGTGGATGGTACTAAAAATAGCCGTTCCGTTCTGTCTTATTTTTACTACTGCCAACATTTTAGGGTAGCTGTTTGGGTTGGAAACACTAGGGTACGATACCGTATTTAAAAATGGCAGGTTTGTTTGCATTTGTGCATTGAGTCTAGCAGTTCTCTAGTGCAGGGTTTCTAGCTCCACCATTAAGTCCCGGTTCAGTGTGCTAGGAACAAAGCAAAAAAACTAGACGGAATTACTATTTTTCGTAGTATCCTTAGAAGTTTCGTAGTAACTTCTGACAACGGAAACGCAAAACTAACAAGTCTGATGTGTAACGAACTACACTGAACCAAAAACTGTTTGGTAGAAACGACCAACACTGCCCCAGGCAGTCTCGGTATCAAACAGGCTGACCTGGTAGACTAAAGGCTGACCTGGTAAACTAAAGGCTAACCTGGTAAAATAAAGGCTAACCTGGTAAACTAAAGGCTGATCTGGTAAACTAAAGGCTGACCTGGTAATCTAAAGGCTGACCTGGTAAACGAAAGGCTGACCTGGTAAACTAAAGGCTGATCTGGTAAATGAAAGGCTCTAAACGAAAGGCTGACCTGGTAAACTAAAGGCTGTAAACTAAAGGCTGACCTGGTAAACTAAAGGCTGATCTGGTAAATGAAAGGCTCTAAACTAAAGGCTGACCTGGTAAACTAAAGGCTGACCTGGTAAACTAAAGGCTATAAACTAAATGCTGACCTGGTAAACTAAATGCTGACCTGGTAAACTAAATGCTGGCCTGGTAAACTAAATGCTGGCCAGGTAAACTAAAGGCTGACCTGGTAAACTCCAGGAAGGAGCGGAAGGAGACCATGGCACCCATTCGCTGGCAGGGCGGTGTGAAGGATGTGTCCAGCAGCACGTCACTCACGCTGGCTACATGGACCATGCCGTAGTGGTTCAGATTGGAGGAAAACGACATTCTGCCAGGGGAACACAAACATCAGTAACACCAGGCTTCTACCAGAGGCCTCAACTTTACCTGTTTCATTCAAGTCTGTTCAAGTCCGAGCGAGAGCCTTTTTTAATGGCAAGATTTCTGTATAATTTTCAACAAGTAAATGTTTTGGTCATATTTTCCTGTTTATAACAGTTGACTTCGGCATTAATATCGTCAAGGTCACAACAAGGTAGGTCAAGGTCAGCGGTTGGATATAGACCAAGTGTGAGAGAGAATCTTTGTAGCACCATGCTGAGACAGAATGGTAATGTACAATATGATGAGAGCCGCTGTATAATGTCAGGCACTAAGGAGTCAGGAGACTAAACGCCTAGCAAGCCTGAACACTCTCCATCATACTTGAGCTAGAACATAATGGTTCCTTTTTCTTTGGCTCTTTTGCCAGAGATCTAAGTATTGAAGATCTGACGGTTTGGCTTTCTTTTTAGGCTTTATAAAAAGTCTTGAAGGTAATTGATTTAGAGGGGAAAGACTTTTGGTTCAAATGCGAACAGCTTTAGTAAATTGAAACGTGATTTGTAAGAGGACACAGCAGTCTAATTATCAATATAAAAAGATTCATCTCAGTTTCATTGAACTTTCCATTTTGTTTCCAACCACTGACACAGTTGTTGTTGCTACCAAAACAATAATAATAATGTACGCGGCGCCCACAATCAAAATCGGCCAAATGTGCCAAACTTCCATTTCATAATACCGGACTACACAGGGAAGTGGCACAGTAAAGTTACTCCATGGCAGAGTGTCTTTAAGAGTATAGTGCAAAATGTTGCATGGTGCTTCATCACTTATTGCTTGGGAGTGTAGAAAATCTGGCATGTCCCGTTGGCAAAGAGGCTATGCTGAGGCTAAGGGCCGGGCCTCCAGTGACTCCCCACCAGCCTTCTTTACACCGTGTTAGAGTGCACAGTAACACCACTGTATTACCCACAGCCCAAACGTACAAAGACAACACTGAGCCACCAGAGAACAACACCATTTCACACAGCTTTTTTAGTCTTGAAAGGTCCCCTTTCTTGATTGTTAAATGGTCTTCTTTAGCAGAGCTTTTTCCCCAATATTAAACCCACTGAGAGTAGTAGAGTGATATACATTAAGAAGTACTTTAAGGCCAACCTGTCAGACTCCGAGACAGGCGTTTCATTTGCCTCCATAAGAGCATCTTGTGTTTTACTCCACTTGTCTTTAGTGTTGCTGGGTTTAGCCTGCTGTATTTTATTATCCATGGACTTTTTAAACTCTTGACAGTGAGCAGACATTCTCCTGATAGGACAGCAACATACATTTCAACACAGCACTAAATTTAGTTTGCCTCCGGTGGTTTTAAAGTGACAAATGTTTTGTAGACATTGTCCAACATCAGAAATATATTATATTATATTTGCAATAATTAACAAACACTCGTAACCATGTCCGGCTACAAAAAAAACTAAAACAAAACACGCAAAAACACATACTCACTGATTTCAAACATTTTGACATGTACGCTAAGCAAAACTGCCAAATGCCGTGCCACTGCCAGTATAAAAAATAAACAAACTGTTTCACCTAATTCTGATTCATCCGCTAAATAAAATTCAGATTTGGTAATACTCAAAACATTACATAAGCAGCATGGCTATGGCACTCAGTGATCCAGACAGTGCAAAACTCAAGACAAGCTGCAGCACTGCAAGTGACCATTGTAACACCAAATTATATATCTAAATTCTTCTTATTTTTTTTTATTTATAAAATGTTCTCTTTAATGCCAATCTTGTGATTGTGCTGTTTGTTTCAGCCATGCTGCTTTCTAGTCTACGAGGCCAATGTGTTGGTGGAAAGAAAGAGAGGGTGTACTGTACCTGTTCAGAGTGGGGATGTTCCCCCTGGAATCAAACAACAAGGATTACTGAGGCAGTGCTGAGTGGCAGGCACACCCAGGAGGAGCCAGGCAGACTCAAGCAGCATGACACCATCAAAAAGCCTAAAATAAAGTCCTAAACTTACGTAATATTAAAGATTTATTACCTGGTTTGGCAAAAATGCGTGGAAAAAACTGGCTGGTCCATAAATAATAAAATCTCGTTCTAAATGAAATGTCTCATCTTGAATAATTAAAGATCAGAGAAAGTGATTCATTGACCACAGTTTATACCTTCAATCTAAGAAGACTAAAGATAAAATATGATGAATTAATATTATATCCTGGTGCTTTTTTGACTGCCTGCCTACTCCTCCCAGACATACAGCATGATATGCCACCTCCTTCCTAATATCAGGGTGAACAGAGGCAGCCAGTCAAGCATGATATACTTATTAGATCACATTAAAGTAAGATGCATTCATGTTAAAATCAGATACATGCAGTAAGGACGGATTAGGCAATCTATGCATCGAAGGACATTCACCAGCAGAATCAACTCAGTAATATATTAATTTGGTGCAGAAAAAGAGGACAAAATTCAATATCCCATATGCACAATATGCTTGCAAAAGATTAAATGTACACACAAGCGCGCGCACACACACACACACACACACACACACACACACACACACACACACACACACGAAAGATTGACCATGAGGAGAACAGAGATAATTGGATGAGAAATAGTCTTCTCAAAAGTATGTGAGAGACAAACTCATGTTTATCACGGTAATACTTGTGCTAAGTATCACTAATGTCCTTTGTTTGATCTGCAGAATTCATCCAGCCACTTGAGGATCCAGTTGAGAGGAAGCCCTTCCAGAAGTGTTGTGAGGGGGTTTAACATTATCCAAATACATTTTTAACTACCCATTTCAACTCAAATATTGCTATTTTCTGACTGGGCATTGCTATGGGCTCACAAAAACAAATGCCCACTAGGTTCCACATGAACACTTTCCCCGTGTAGAAGGGATAACAGCAGTATAACCATAACCCAGGGACACACAAGGGGGAGGGACTGAGGCCGGCGAGGAGAAGGCACAACATTTGCTAGGAATACCTGTTGGGATGGGAAGTGGGCAGCATGAACTGGAACTCCACAATACAGGTGTTGTCCCGCAGCTGTCGATGCTGAACACTGTTAAGCTCATAGGCGATGTAGGCTCTGCGCACATACACCTACAGAAGGGTTGGGAGGCAAACTGGCATTGTGAATATCCATTATTTATTGAAACAAGACTTAACACACCGTTCCAATGGAACTCCTGTATTTTACAAAAGTGGCATGAGTTTAACAAACAGTACATTGAAATCCTACTTAGCTACATCCCGTTTGCTTATTTGGGAGGATGACAGTTGTAGGAACACAATCTCTGTCGCACACTGGAGCAACATGCTTCATCACTGAGGGCAACAGCAGGGCTCACCTCCAGGGCAGCCATTCGCACCACTTGGTTGCTGTGGTAGAAGAAGTTGGGCAGCACATCAAAGATGGACGTCTCTGACAGGATCAGTTTCTTTGGAGAGAGGGAGACAGTTTTCTTTAGATATTAGCAGGCTAAGATCTTAATAAAAGCTTCACTCTTATTGCTTTCATTATTGACAGATATTGATTGAGCGCCTGAACATTTTTTAACAAAATGATTTAATCTTACCAAGCTGGAGTTTAAATGACATATTGAGCAAAGAACACAATCTTGTAAGTAAAAAAAACACACAAAAAAACTACTCAACTGTTTGCTAAAAGTGAATTTCTTTGCTATGCCTGGGCCTGAACATAAATAAATCAGAATGCCAGTACAGAAAGAAGAAGAAAAGAGGGAGCTGGAAAGGGCTTTAAACCCAAATAATAATGTAATAAAAAACCTTTTTCAGTCAGCTGAAGAAGCTGCTCGTAGCCAGGTTGAAGAGGCGAACGATAGTCAGTTTAACCTCACAGCCAACGTTACAAGCCAAGAGGTAGCTAGCGTCAGTGAAGGCCAGAGATCTTTCAGTATACTGAATTACTTGCACTCCACAATGAGCCAGGAGAAGCTCAATAACTGGCAATACCTACCATTCAGTGTGCACTGGCAAAAAAAATTATTTATAAAGGGCTTGGCATCCGGAAAGACAAGGAAGATGGCTGTATACGAGGCAAAGATGAAGCCATAAAGTAAGAATTGCATTTTCTACTAAGAAATGTGCAGTAAAGGGAAGCATATCTTTGTTGTCCTTGGTATGTGGATGTGTCAAAAAGGTCTATTATGTTGTGTTTGTGGGTGCCTATGTAGCCCGTCACTGAGGTCCTTTCCATACGTAGCCGAGTAGTTTTGAAAAACGGGGGATTTTTCATCAGTTTTGGCCTTTCGTCCACACGCAAACTGCGTTTTTTTGTCACTGAAAACGGAGGTTTTGGAAAATGCCAGCCAGGGTGGATTTAAAACCCCTCCACAGTTTTCAGTGTTTAGGTGTGGACAGCAAAAACTATCAAAAGCCGGAGGTTTTTTCTTTGACATCAAAGGACCTAACAGTGCATACTCTGATGTAACAGAGTGTGCGCCATTAACTCCTTTGTTTAAATGTAGCCAATATGTCAGCAGTCAACGGTTGCCTTGGTAACCCCAGACACACCCTTTTTTTCAGGCTTCTGATTGGCCAATATGGTTTGGCGTTCTCTTGACAGTGTTTTTTTTGCGTTTTCATGTGGACGGAAATTTTCTTTGGCCCCGATCTTCAGGTAGAATTGCCGTAACTATAATTATTTCATTAAAGGTTATCATAGTTGATCTTTAAAATGATTTGGTCTATACTAATATATATTAATATGTTTTATTTATTCATTTATTTATTTATTAGGTGATATACTTTAAGTTTGTGTGATGTCTTATAATAAAAATGTAAATATACTAATAGAATAACAAGTCCTCTATCTTCGTCAGAGATCTGCACACAAATATACGAGAAATAGATTTGAAGTTATTTCCATCTAATGAATAGATACATGTACCTATGGAAGCCTATATCGGAATTTATTAAAACTAAAATATAGTTGTCTAACAATTTGAAAATATTACATAGCAATAGACTTGTAGCGCTGATTCGCTTGTTGCATTTGATTTTTGTCCACCGCACTGCGTAGCACAGAAAATGTAGCCTTTGAAAATTTAATTTCAAATGCCATTTCATTTTCATTTTCAAATTGTTCGACAACTGCAATTTAATTTTAATTGTGACATAAATAATGCTGACACAAATTGAAAATGAGGCTACATTTTTTATATCGCATTGTAATTTTCAAATTTGAATATTGTCCACAGTACTGCGGGCTACGACTTTGAAAATAAAATGTCTAACAGCTTTTCTATTTACATTTTAATGTTGACATAGAATGCCTAGAGCATGTGAAAATGCAAATCCAAATTGGATTATTGCATTTTCATTTACATTTTGACTCAAATAACACATACATATGTGGAAAATGATAATGCTATTGTGAAATTACATTTTCATTCTCAAGTTTACATTATCCTTTTAATTAAAGTCCCTTATAGGCTTCCATATGTGCCCCCACCTAAATAAGGAGGATTAGACAGGCTGCAGCAGCCACAGCCTGGGAGTTGTCCTGCATTTCAAAGTCTCCTGCCCTGAGGAAGAGAGTAGCCTAGTTGATACAGACAACCAAGCCTGCCCCCCTATCCAGTCTTTACTGTTTTGACTGCAAAATCAGCACGAGCTAAAACACCTACGCAAGCTCATACTGACTTTGTTCAGATCAAAAGTATGTGCAGAAAACAAGGATGAGAAAAGGTAGCATTGAGTAAACGTAGTCTATGTGAATGTTTTACCTGAATGATGCTGCTTGGCTTCAGTAACTATCATGTTTAAAGGCACTATTCAATTATTCCCAACTAACTCACAGATTAGGGCTTTAAACGAGGTCTGAAAGCACTGCAACCTTTGGGTATTTTGACCAGTTTATGCAATTCTTTGCATTTTCTTCAAATAAATGTTCTCAATAACAAATGGAAATAAATGGAATTTGGGGGAAATGGGAGAATTTGGGAGAAATGTTTACAGTAATTAAATTTAAACAATTGTTAATTTTTCTGTCTAGCAAATATCTAATGTATACATTGTTACCTCCATATCAGAAGAGAATTTCTATCTGCAAATTGTATTTTAAGTGTTATTTTAGACTACAGGGCTTGCCTCAGTAGGATATTTTCTGCATAATGTGTATAATATGTATATAATGTGTATTAGACCAGCTGACAATTGGCACGAGATAGTCATGGGTTTCAACCTGCAGGTTCTCGATGCAGAACTGGTGGCCATACATGTCGATGGCGGAGAGGAAGATAGACTCCACCTGGTTGTGTCTCAGCTCATAGGAGGGGAGGTGAGATGCTATTAACACCTGAGAGGCACAGAATCAGAGAGAGGCACTAGAAACGTCTTCATTCAATGACAATGCAAACCTATTACAAATGTAATTCTATCCTTTAAGCTGACAACTGAGGGTTTGAGTATTCTGGCTGAGGTTGGTGTTAGAGTGCAGTCTGACCTGGCGGGCACGCAGTGCCACTTTAGCGTTGGTGGTCTTGCTGAGCTGGGTTAGTTCAGTCAGGATTGCCATCAGCTCGTCTGTTAGCGTTGGGTCACGGCCACACAACTGGTCCTAGACACACCAAACACATAATGGATCAAACTAACTCTTAGACGGATACTTTATGACAGTTCCTGATGCCTGTCCTACCAGGCAAGTTCAACATCTGCCGCCCCATCCCCGCAGGGTTAAATAAAGAACAAATACAAAAACAAACATAACAATGTCTTCGCAGAGAATTGGTTGGCCAACAGGTGATATAACCTGTATCTGGAGCAGGACAGGTGCGCAGCATAAGTTACCATGTCGATGTACCCCAGTAAAATGTGACCCACTGTCATGGTACAGACAACGCAGGGTTAGACCTGAACCAAACCTCGCTAACCCCAGATCCTGATTGGTGGTACAGGCCTCTGGTGTAAACACTTACAATGAGCATGGTGACCAGCAGGTTCTTCTTTGTGACCTGGGCGTGGGAGAAGATGTAGTTAAGCACGCTGGCCATGTCCCCCTTGTTCTCCTCACGCAGTGTAAACACACACTTGTCATAGTGCCCTGGAACACCAAACAGAGAAACACACACACACACACAGAGACACTCTCTAAGTCTTCATTCTGGGTAGCGTGTCAGATGTAAGTATTATATGTGCAACAGAGCCCTCATGTGGATGACATGAAAACTGCACTGCTGTTGGAGATGCTACGGGCAGACCTGAGCAGTGCACACATGTAGATCCACTGCAAGCAGAAATGCAGCTGGGAGTGTATGTATAATTCCTCACCGTTCTGGAACTGAACCTCAACTTTCAGGTACTGGCGAAGCAGATCCATGACTACGGCCTTCATGTGACCACGAATGCCACTGCGGTATCTGGGGAAAGACAGGGGACAACAACATTGTGAAGAGTAAATTATAAACTGCCTTAAACACTTCAGTTGGAGGGGAGCCAAGTAGTGAAAGAGTGACAAAGAAAGAGTGACAATGAAAGAGCCTTGCAAATCCACTCCCTCGACAGATTGATTAGAAATTAGAAACTGCTTCTACGAGAGAAAAAAAATAAATAAAAATTATATATATGTATTTGAGTGTAGCTAAAAGGGCTGGATATGAAGGCTTGAGAATAAACAAATAGAACATTAGCAAGTAGGGCTCCAGACTAACATTTTACACTGGTGGCAGTGCTAACTGAAAAACGTAGTGGCAGTATCACAAAAACTGGTGGCAGCTTTTTTGGAAGTGTTATATGAAATCATCGTAGCTTTTCTTTTTAAACGGTAATATTGGTTCTTTGGTATACTATACCGCGCAAGAGACAGAGAAAGAAATGCTGCCATTTGGTAGTTCAAGGGAGGATTATAAATAATAAAAAACAAAATCAGCCAACTGTTTGACTAAAATATTACTTTAGGATTTTATTATTTTTATTATTATAATAATAATAACAATAATAATAATAATAATAATAATAATAATAAGAAGAAGAAGAATTAGAAAATAAAAAACGAAAATCAAGTGGCAGCACTGCCACCAATCTTTTTTTTTAGGTGGCAGTGGACAGATTTTTGGTGGCATTTTTGGAGCCCTGGCAAGCCATAGAAAATTATTAACTGCCTCATTACAAAACTGTAGAGTATTATATGATCGGTCAAAAAATATCTTGATTGATCCATAAAATTGTTTGTTGTCAGTGTAAATTGTATCATTATACCAGCAGGCTGTTTTGTGGCTTCAGGCCAGAGGGTCTCAAACTGTGGTACTTGGCGAAGCCCCCTGGTGGTACGTCAAAAATATCAGCAGAGAAACAAAACAATTGAAATCTACCATAATTCTGTTATTGTGCAACATTATTCACTAATTAAATAGGTTTCATATAGAAATCGTTTTTCAAAGTGTAAATAGTCATTTCGTTTTAATTATAAATTAAATTTTCTTGGGAAAATACCACAACTTATCACTATGTTTGCGTTCTATTGGAGGTGTCACTGCCCTGTCACTTTACACGGTGAATTTCTTACTGCACTATTTTGGCCACAATCGTTAAGAAAATTAGTACAGCAACAGAATGGATGCTGAACCAGATGTGTGTTTGAAGCTCACTGGCCTTATTCCTGATATTGCAAGCATTTGGAGGGCATTTGTGCAGCAAAGCAGGCCCACTCAAATGGTGAGTGCCCAGTACAATTGTCATTACTGGTATACGAAACAGATGGCAAGGCTTTCCATAAGCGCGGGCTGCCGGCCAAACAGCCGACTACTCATTTAAGTCCAGCTGGCTACTTCATTGTATATTTTGTTTAACAAGTTGTTATTCACTATGCGTGCACATTTACGACAACTAGCCTCCGCTCTGCTAATGCGAGCATGATGATAGAGAAGCTATCAACAAACTTTAGCTATGTCAACTCTAGCTAACTTTATCGTTGGATTATTTTTATTAATGACTTTGATTTTTTTTACCACTGTCTTTGAGGTAGGATATAGTAACTAATTCAGACGGTAGCTTCCTGTACATGTGTAGTTTTCACTTTTGTCATGTTGTGGGACCGTAGCCTTAAAAGATGTGTGCATGTAAGCACACATGCATGCATAATGCTTTTCTGTGATTTTTCCTAGGGTTGGTGGCTTGTTGGTGAGGTGGTATCTAGATGTTTTAGTTTGCTAAGAGGTGGTACTTTGTTCAAAAAGTTTGAGGACCACCGCTCTAGGCCTCTGCTTTGTTGTCAGTGTGGTCAATTTGAGCCCACGACACCTCCAGAAGGCCTAACGGGGAGCAATGACGTCTCAAAGACACCCCCCTTTAAATCCGCTCTCAGCAAAGAAGTACCACCCTACCTACACACACCTCCAACTGCTGGCTTGAAACATGGAATGCTCAGACAGTCGAAAGATGAACCTTAATATGTAAACCTATCTACATGACTTATATAAATACCCTATACCTATACCTACTTCCACCTGCTGGCTTGAAACATGGAACGCTCAGACAGTTGGGATATTACTCTTACAATATAAACTCTAAACATGCTTTAGAACGTACAAATCATTTTAAACACATTAGGCCTGATTCATTAAGTTCTTTGTACCAAATACTGCAGAGTGGTACTGTTTTTCATTGGTACACTCTCATGGCTCATTTCCACCCAACATTAGGTAACGGGTCAGGTCGGGTCAGGACGCTACGTATGGGAACGGTTACACTGTGTTTCCCCCACAAAGGGGTACCCTAAAATGTAGGCGGGGTTCATAACTATCGTGACATCAAACATAACAATCACAATGGAGGATATCAAAAGTTTTACGTTCTTTCTTCTCGGTAGGTGGATGCTGAGTACAACAAAGAGATAGGTTTTGATTAATAAAAGGCTGAAAGCAGCAAGGCGAAATAACGCTGAAATAAACAAGAGAGTTTTGGAAATGCTACGTCATGCAGACGAGGAGAATGCCTTGTTCGCTAAACAAAGACGGCGCACAAAGTCACGATGAACTGTTGCCCAATCAACAGTCTTCAGTGTTTGTCTGTGTGCTAGGAACCTCAACAGAAGGGTAGCGAAAAGCAGGACAGGACGAGATGGTTATCTACCGTACCCTACGCAACCTTTTCCAATCTGAACGCCAAAATAACCGTTCTGACCTGACCCGACCCATTACCCATCCCATAACCTTTCTTCATTGGATGTCATGTGCACAAAGCACAAATTTGTGTGTAAAACAATGTGATAAGATTCTGTCAATCACTTGAGCTGGACTCACTTCTGCACCAGCTGGACAATGCTCTGAGTGTTCATGAAGAAGACCTCTCGCTCAGACTTCTTGCTCAGCGTGGCAGCATGGCTGTCCAAGATGTTTGCAATCTGCCCACAGACAGGGAGTCCATTAAATCCACCAAACACAAAAGAATAAAGTCTGTGTGTCTTTTTGTTTAAGATGCCTCTTGGGGCATCAACACACACCTGAATCTGGCTGTGTCTGTGTGTGTGGGTGAGTGTGTGTACCTGCTGGCTAGGGAACTGGCAGAGCACTGAGGTAATGTTGCTGGCGTACTGCGCCATCTCCTTCTTGATGCACTTCTCCACGGCGGGTGGAATGCGTCCGGACACGCTGGTCATGATGTCCTGCAACTCCAGCAAGGGCAGAGAGGGGTCACGCAGGGTCTTCATCAGCCTCTCAACCCACTCCTTCAACTGGGAAAAAGAGACGGAACACACACGAGAGATATTGGAATGAAATGAGACGAGTGAAATGTTGACAACTCAAAGCCCCTCAGACTCCATCCCCACTCAGCCTAGAGGTGTCATGTCTGGAACAGGGTGCTCCCAGTGTTGACCTTGGCACTGAAGAAGGGCTCTGGCAGGCAGAAGCCGCTCATGATGTGGACCAGGTGGTCCAGAGTGCTGTGGAACACGCGGTGGAGCTTCTCCCCTCTCAGAGCCACAGCCTGGATCACTGGCAGGGCCCCCACGTGCAGCTCAGCCTGAGACACGGTGGACATGTTACAACCTCACACACACATTCTGTCACACCACGAACACCAACGACCCAGGAACACACCTGCTGCACTCTGCTGGGGTCGTCCAGCTGCAGCTTAGCGATAACACAGCCAGGCTCCAGCACGGCCCCGGCCCTCTTTACGTAGTGGATACAGCCAGACTCCATGGCCGTCAGGGTCATCACCATCTTCATCACCTACACACACACACACACACTGAAACATATAGATCCTGATGTGGTCCCGCTCACCGCCCATCCTCCTGTGGCGCCCACACACCTCGATCTCAGCGTAGCACTGGCCAGCAAACACGTGCCCGCCGTCCTCCACCGTGTACTGGATCAGCTTGCCTGCCGAGGGGGAACGCAGCAACGAGGGGTCGTTCTCCCGCTCAAATACACACGTCTTGTTGCCAATGGTGATCCGGTACCTGGGGACATGCATCATTGTCAGCCCATCTCTCCACACATGACCCCCGCCCCCCAGAGGTGGAACAGTCCATCTCTCCACACATGCCGCACCCCCCCCCCCCCAAGAGGAGGAGCGAGCAGCCCCACCTGTCCACCTCCTCCTTCATGTAGGTGGTGTAGCTGCTGCCGTCGTAGGAGAGCAGCAGGCCCCCGTCACTCAGCCGGTGGACGTCCACCTCCACAGAGGAACCGTTCATGATGACCACGTAGGAGTTGGGTGACTGGCGCGTCACCTTCAGCATGTACTTGGTGCCCTCGTAAATGAGCTCTGCGTCCACGGTGTTGAGGAGGGTGTGTGCTGGGAGCACCTGGCCCCTGCCCAGAGACAACCAGGGGAGAGTGAGCAATGGACGTCAAACATGCCCAATTTATGTGAGTGCCGAGTAACATTTCACCTTTCCAGCGAGTGCAGGAAGTTGGAGACGCTGTTCCTGAGGTTGACATCAGCTACGTGCAGAGCTCCAGTGACAATGCCCAGCATGGTGTCTGGACGCTCGGCCTGGGTACACAAACACACCACCACTAAAAACAACAGCATACTGCCCTTGCATTAAGCATAAAAACATTCCATATTGACCGTTTTTGGCAATGTAGATGTACAGTTCAATGTGTACACTTCACCGTCTATGCCACATCTAATTGAAACGTCACACAGGCAACAAGCATCCCTTTTATCTTTGGGTATGGGACATGTCCATGCTACAACAAACATGGTCAACAACTTCAAAAGTAAGAAGATATTAGACAGAAGAAAAGAAGAGCAGCAGCATAGCCGAATGAAAGGATGATCCACTGACCAGTCTGACTGGGGCATGTAGTGTTTCCCTTATTCACTAGCAACACACTAATGTCATTCATGACAAGGATAAAATGGTAATGGAAAAATCAATACAAAAAATAAAGTACATTTAATCATCAGAATTCAACCAGAACCACACAGTATAACAATATTTAACAAAATAAAATATTCTATATTATTCGTATAACGTCTAAACAACGTTTATTAGTCATTTCTTTCTTGTTCATTTTATTTTTTACAGTGGACTGTGTTGACAGGAATAGGTTTCTGCTTCACCTGCATCTTCTCCGAGATGAGCCGGTCCAGCCAACCGGTGTCAATGGTGTTCTGCTGGAAGCTCTCTGTCTCCAGCAATTTAATGAGGTACTCAACAGTGGTCCTGAAGTCCCCACGAATAGACAGCTCCTTCAGAGCCACCACCATGTTACTACACACACACACACACACACACACACACACACACACACACACACACACACACACACACACACACACACACACAC
>JAVQIZ010029549.1:0-7500 GCA_036023535.2 Galaxias brevipinnis
TAGCGATATGGTGTCACCGTTATTACATACTCACAGACGCATTGGTGCAGATGTCCTGAACTTTCTGTTATTTATGATTTAGCTTTCCCACTTCTGACACCATGTTTCGATATCAAATAGCGAGACGGAGTCACTGATGTAGTTATGCAGTTTTCAACTGGTGCTCGATGTAATAGCCTAACCAAGACAGTCGGTACAAACGTAACAACATAACATCAACGCTAGATGGAGGTATATGCCCGTGAAATCTCCCTCGCCATTCATTTCAATGGGGCCAATATTAAAAATAAATTTCAATAACTTAGCCCTATGTAAGCGCAACGGACTGCAATACCCAAGACATGTGGTCACTGGAAAGGGATCTATGGGATCACAACTATGGGCGTTGATAAGGCGCCAAAAATAGGCCTAATAATAATAATAATAACAATATGTGTTGCATCTGACGATGCATCACATAATAATAATAATAATAATAATAATAATAATAACAACATGACTTTCTGGTAACAATATGTGTTCGATGCATCACATAAAAATCTGATCAAAGGCCAATCGGAATATTTTATTCAATTACATACAAATGCAGTCTACATACAAAAGGCACACATTGCGTTCCAAAATCTCTGTTGAGGCCTGAACCTTCTGTCTAAACCTGCGGCATGTTCTCCAGGCTGGTTCAGGTGCAGCTGCCACCCACGGGATGTTTCATACATGATGGATATTTTTGTAGACAGGGAGCAATTGAAGGAAGGAGCTTCTGTCACTACAATAATTTACTCATCTGTGTGTGAATGTTTGTCATGGCCTGTGTACATGACCTTTTTCAAGCACATTGGTAAACAGCCCGGTTCAGATAAAAAACATTTGGAAATGCTCCACATGCTCGACAAATCACTAATTTGTAACAACACAAACACGAGATGGATAATTAACGTCACAATTTTCATCAGATTATCCTGAAAACACAGATTAACCCCATATCTTTGTCTGTTTAAGTTTCAATGTAGGTGTATTACCGCATGGTACAAGCACTGAGGCTATACAAATGTAAATGCCATTAATTTGCGACGCAATCATTTTTTTAATATGACTAAATTAACTGTATTCTTAACAATTCTACTTATATTATAATGCAAATTGTATAAAATAATCTTTTTAATTCTATGAAGTATGCACTTTTAAAAAAGACGCTACGCTATAAACTTCCACTTTCCCGTTGCCCTGCATGCAGCCCTCTTGTGGTGTTGGAGAGCTATAGCACACTGGTAAAAGTTGCACTATTAATACAACACGTTTCTCTATACAACGTTTGAAAAACAGACGCACATTTCCGAATAACATATCTCTTTTAATAATATTTTTTCATAATCAGTCAAACTTAGGAAAGGACAAAGCACCTGAATTAAGTTTTGAAAAACAGTAATCAAGAATAATTTATGCTCACATTGTTATCATGATCCACTTATAAAATATGTACAGAGCATTGGTGAAAAGGGCAGTAACCCTGTTGGGGAAGTATGTGCTGGATTTACAGAGGCCAGTTATATAGATAATGAACACACGTGTTCAACATGTGCAGGTTCTATTTTGAAAACCGGTAGTAGCTTGGACCTCAGGATAGGCTACAAGACGACTGCTTGGAGTCCCTCCCCTAAAAGAAACAATCGTGTTAGCACAGAAAACTGTCTTAGTAAGATAAAAAATGTGGGTCACTTGTTGTTCTACTTGCTGGCATGATGACATATGACATCGCAATTTGAGCACTGCCTCCTTTAACAAATTTGAGGTGATGCTTAAACTGCAATGCCAACATCAGCAGCCGACTTATTCTAGCAATCATTGAACTTAGTGTGCAAAGTTAGGCAATCCATCTGGTGACTATTCATTTAAAAGTATAAGTGTGCATAATTAATTTCACTATTATCAAGAAGTTGTCAAATGAAAGGAGGAATACAAGTTGCCGTAAAGGCAATGTACCTAGTTGTGCTCCTGTTAACATGCTACTGACGGCTATGCTTTCTGGATACCTGTTGTCTTTGCTGTTGGCGTCTGTATTCCTCTTCACTAGCAGCAAGGGCCTGAGCCAGAGCCAGATCCTCCTGCTCCTGAGGGCTGAAACACAAGCACTACTTAACCGGACAGCATTACTTGTGAGCATGAGAGCAGAGCTGCACCCGTTAATTGTAAAATTGAGTGTGTAACATTAAAGGTCGGGGTGATCACTCTTCTTTTTACTTTCCACACCCACAGTTCGCAAGTAAGATCGGAAGTGGGGCAGTGCTCGTAACGTCATAGGAGGCAAGAACATTTTTCAAAAGCCGATTGCTAAGAGGTGCAAAAGCTCACTCAATACACACGTGTGATACGAATAAAAACAACTTGCCAACTCGCCCTTCAGCATGAGCATACGTCAGGACTGCGCCCAAGAGTCCGTTCATATAAAGACAACAGTCAAAAGCTGTATTTAACGATTGTATTTCTATAAAACTTGGAAAAAGAATTTTGGGGAAGTAGGATATATACTCAGTAGGTTTTTTGTTATAAGGGATCATGTCAACCTTTAAGTAAATGGATCCAACTGTCTTTAAATCAAACAGTTCAATGGACGTAAGAAACACAGACCAGTTGTTTGAAGACATCTGGACATCAGATTACAGTCCACAAAATATCACATAGATTCTTATTTATACAAATTATGATTAAGGAGGGGCTCTCACCTAAGGGTTGGTGTGACAGTGTGGGCTGAGTCAGCCAAAGACATCTCAAGGGCCCTTTGTAAGGCCTGCTCCTCAGTCTGTAATCATTAGAACAAGATATACACTGATTTCTTTGATCAAAACGGCAAACCACTGAAGCCTATTCAAATCAACTCCTCTTTTAAAAGGTTGATATAATCTAAATTGTGTGCATACCAGCCCGCCCTGAAACGATGCTGATGGGCGGATAACATTCTGTGCTGAAGGGGCCATCATGGCTGGAGCTGGGGCACACCCCCTCGGTGCAGTGCTAGGAGAACATTCAAACAATATACTATATCATGTCTAGTAGTAACATATATGGCCTAAGAATCCAAACGTAAAAATACAAAACGGACACTTTTCAGGTTAGATTACAAATTGTCCTCACACACTAAAATAATACTACGGTGCAGGAATGAGATCAAATCCACATCTGTGTGTAGGCATCTGTGCATTTGTTAGCTGGTACTGTACTACCATCATTGTCAACAGCTTTGTAAACGCCGCTTACCTACTGCTTGGGGTCCTAGTTACACCGTTTGAAACAGGCCTGGAGTTTCCACGACTAGCTGAACTGCTGGAGGAAGCATCTTGGGCTCGGAATAAAGCAGCACGTCTATGAGAGATGAAAATGATCCACACTTGAATAGAAGTGGTCTGAAGGCCACTAAACACAATTCTACTGAAGGGGTTAGAATACTCACCCAGCTTTGGAGACTGCCTGATCAGTTTGACATTCGTGATCTAGTGGGTGTCTGTGCTTCAGACAGTAATTTAGGTGGCATTGGTCACATGTCACTCGGATCATCTCTTTCTGCTTACAGCCATCTTTTGAACATTTATTTGTGAATATCTAAAGAAGAAACATTTGTATGTTAAGCTAAGACATGAGTTGAGACGTCAATTCAAATTAATTGGCAGAACTTCCGATACATTGGCAGTGTTCTTTTACTTAAGGCAATAAAATAAATGTTCAAATAAAACCCTTAAACAAGCGACTCGGACATCTGGGAATACAAACTATGTATGGGAAAGTTGGGCTAATCCATTATCTATATAGAATACCTATTTCCTGGCAACCAGTGTTTATCTATAATAGGTAATGGTTCCTGATTTTGGTTAAGATTCTTTTCAACCAAGAATACCTTTCTCTTTCTCTGGGCAGGGTCCGATTTACAATCCCGATCAATGTGTTCCCCAACCTTTATGTCAGGCATTTCTCCTCTCTTGATAGGGATTGGGGTATTGCACAAAGGACAAACAGGGACCTGGACATCCTAAAAAGGAGTCAAAGACAGAGCTTGGCATTACAAATCTTATTTAATCCAAACCTTCTGCAAACCTAATCCATATTCAATATGAGCCTTTTAGGCACAGTGAGTTTATGGTAGCGAACACATACAAATTATTGAGCCAGTTACAAAACAAAAAAATCCAAGTTGAAATATATGATAGAGTACCTTCTTGTACGATGACAAGCATTTATGATTTGCATAGGTTATGTGGTCTTTACAGAAAATCTCTTCACAGGCATCACATCTCATAGGTAGGAAATCTGTATAGAAGAATCATCTATTAAGTCCAAGATTTTGCGCTATACCAGTTAATACAAAAAATGCAGCATGTTCACTTTGTCTTTAAATGGTAAGTTATGCAAGTCTAGAAAGAGGCCAAAGATTTGCACCACAGCGGCCCAAAAAGCTAACCTCCTGAGTCTCTGATCTCTCTTGTAAGCCCTTCCTTCAAATGGTGTAAAGCTTTACACATGCCTGTGCTCCCTGACTTGAGTGTGCTTGAGTAACGCTATGTCAAAAGGCTCCGATACAACCGTGCTTTTAACCAGGACGCACGCAAGGTGATTAAAAGGCAGAACCCATGTAGCCATGACTCCTTTCAACAACTGTCCTGACTGGTTAGTTTTTTACTCTAGCTTCCAAAGATTTTTGAGAGGCTGAATACAGGGCCTAGGGCACTTCTTCTCTCAGAGCATTAGATTTATTGATATCTGCCAGGAGGTATGCAACAAACAAAACCAAAAATGTATACTGCACAAAACCAAAAATGTATACTGCACTTCAGTGTAAAAAATTAAAAGCTTACGAATGATTGAAGAAATCAATCATTAATAATCAGTCATCAATCATTAATCTTCTTAAATAAAAAGCGGTTTGTGCAGTTGATAATTTACAATTATGATAAACGTAGAGTAGAGGAACAGCTAATAATTAAGTTTGGCCTACCACATGTACTATATACTGCAAGGTATTAATATCAACCCAACGAGAATCTACGAGAATTTGATATTCAACAATGAGCGCAAACTAGAAATTTATGAAACAAGGGCAAACTGCAGTAATTGAAAATTCACAACTTATAATTTACTTCATTGGGTTAGAACATCAAGCCCTATTCCCATGTTGAAATAAGAAACTAACCTAAACGCTTGCAGGATTTTTCAGAGCAATGTGCTCCCAGATCTGGAAACTCCATGGCACAAACGGTGATACAGACTACCTTCGTCTGATCTCTGCACCTAAAAAAAACAATGTTGTTAGCAAGGTGAAATAGGGAAGTAGGGTTGTGATGTCAAATCTCTGGTAGCTCTGACAAAAATCTAAACCACCATTTAATTTGCCAGAGCAATATCAGAAGTGTAATTTTAACAGCATATATTTTGCAGAACAAGTTTTATTCGGAGTCCAAAATAAATTGTCATCATTATCACATAAAATTCATGTTTTCATAAGTATACCCCAGTCAAAGTGTGTCCAAACCTTTGACAAGTACTGCATATAGTGTGCTATTAGTTTCATATTGTTTCAATTTCAATGTGTACACATTTTTTAGGAGGATAAGATTAACACAGCTTCATTGGCCGAACTCACTTTCAAAAATTATAAAAAGTATAAACTTGGATTATACTTCCTTAGCTCAGTGCTTCACAGTAGAACTGGTTTCTATAAAACCAGCTTGCTACTACAATATGATTTAAAACACCGCACTGGCTTTACAACAAAAGTTAGAAACAATCTACACTAGACTAAAGCAAGACTGACGACATCGACGTAGTATGTTGTCAAACAAAGTAAGACATACGCTCACTGCTAGAGAAAGCTAACGTTAACTGCCAAGAGAAAGACAAGGCTCCAACTGGGAGTGACTGTGATTCAGCACAATTGGAGGCGTATAAACAAACAACTTACGTTAGCAAAGGACTAGCTAACCTAGCCAGCTAGTAGTAACTCACTGGCTGACTGTGTAACATTTATTGATCTAGATCTCTAGACTATATAGACAAGATACAACTCTTCTTAACTCGGTCATTAATACATAGCTGTCGGTAAAAGAGCTAAGCCTAAGAGCTAATGTTAACTGAGCTAAGCCTAAGAGCTAATGTTAACTAAACTGTTAACAGCTTATCTAAGTAGCCTAAGAGGCTAAGACAGTCTGGACGAGAATGGCTACCGATGGTACCAACATTAGCATAAAGTCAGCTAACATTCATTACGAGACGATAGCTTCTGTTGAGCTAACGTTAGCACCATGAGCTACATTGACTTACGTTATCGTTGAAATCGACAAAGCTATTTTAGTTTAGCTCAAAGTGAAGAATTTTTTCTTACCCGAATAAATGTACTTAATATTGCTCCTGTCGATTTCTTCGAGTAGCAACGACAGCTGTCTAACTATTCAGGTAGCGGCTGTTTCAACGTTCAACCGAACAGGTCCGTGTTTTGATGTCTCAAAGAAGATTCAGGCTCCACCTACAGAATGACAGGGTCTTGACGTAACCTCGCCATCAGCTGACGTAACTTAGCTAGCAACTGCTGGAGAGTTCCAGAGTGGGAGGAAGCAATGATAAAGCATAATGTAATGTTGTCATTTGCCACCCTCTAATCTCGAGAGCTGTCCATAGTGCTGATCATAGAGATAGAACCAGTTCGATGGAAAGAACATGTGTAATAATTATTTTATAACTTTTTTAATATGAGAAATTGACTGAGTGGCACTTTCCCGAGAGGCAGCTACATATTTGACTCAATTTATTTGACCGCATTGTGTACATATTTTAAGCCATCAACAATCATGGTAATTCATTCATCTTAGATACTTTGATAATTTTAGGAAAATATTGTATTACCTTGTCCTATAATTTACATTGTATAGCGGTATGTTTTTGTTTCTGATAAATACAGCTTTTTTTTTTACAAGTTGCAACTATATGTCTAATCGAAAGTTTTGGAAACCACACCACTCTGCGATATAGGCAGCAAAAGTAATGTAGAAAACTCTGTATTTAAACTTTAGTTTTTGTTTTTTGATGTCATTCCCAAAATAATATAATTAAAACACAAGGTGGTTCAGCCATCTTGCTTATGGCTTATGACCATGCCAAACGTCCCTCGTCTTTATTAAAGAGCTAAACTTGAACCTATGCACAAGCAATGTGGGCAATCATGAGGAAGGGGAATATCTAATTTGTTTTACACCTTGGGTGATACCCATCATACAGATGTGCAGTCAACCTGCTGTGTGAGTGAGTACCTAGGGTAGTTTGATATAAAAAGACGTTATGGATGGCAGGTTAACTATGACCAGTAGATGGCAGCAGAGCTCTTCCTCTAAAAAGTGATTGTAAAATGCACACTTAATGATTGGTCTCATTTAAATAATGTGCACATACATACATGTTAAAAATGTACTCTCAAATAATCAAATGATACTATAAACTGCCACCAGCTATCCATTTGATCACCTA
>JAVQIZ010029557.1:0-14456 GCA_036023535.2 Galaxias brevipinnis
GGCGTGTGTGTGTGTGTGTGTGTGTGTGTGTGTGTGTGTGTGTGTGTGTGTGTGTGAGAGAGAGAGAGAGAGAGAGAGAGAGAGAGAGAGATAGAGAGAGAGAGAGAGAGAGAGAGAGAAAGAGAGAGAAAGAGAGAGGGAAACTGTGCATGACTGTAACTGGGATGCCATGTTTACTAATATGCAACTTATTTAGACTGTTACATTATTGAATGGGTGTGTGATGTATGATGGCTCAACTAATTGACTGTCTTAGATCAAAGTGAACATAGCTCCTAATCCGGTTTTCTGTCATGGTACCCTGTGAAATCCTAACCCCATTTACTAACTCAGTGCCTGGCTTTACTCTACCAACTGTGTCTCTGCATGTTTGCCGTGTGGCATGGGCGTGGCTTGCTGCGCCAGGGGCCGTACCAGGGGCACGGAGAGCAGAAGCGCGAGGGCCCCCTATCAGAGCGGGGTGGCAGCGGCAGTCTCCATGACTACCAGAGTGACGCAGGCAGCGGGAAGCCTCAGCAGCAGCACCAACAGCAGCAGCAGCAGGCCTACCTGCGCACCTCGCGTGGCCAGCTAAGGGGTGGGAGTGGCCGGGGCCTGTCACGGCAGGACACCTTTGACTCGGAGACACAAGGGAGCCGGGACTCAGCCTACACCGAAGCAGGTGACTCCTGCATGGACATAGAGACTGACCCCTACGAGGAGCCGGAGCCCTACCGAGGCGGCGGGGGTAGCCGCCTTCATCTAGCCCAGCACCACGGTCGCCAGGCCTCCTGGGAAGACGAGGGAGCCGAGCCGGATCAGGAGAACCTCAACCACCCTCCCGTGCCAAGCCTGCCACAGCAGCAGCAGCCTGGCCGGGCCAAGCTGAGAGAGCGCTACTGCCAGGACCAGGGGGACTCTGCAGCAAACATGGGCCACAACAAGAACCAGGAGGACTGGGGGAGGGACGTCTACATCCACTAAAGCACATTATACACCATTACACATAGTGGCTAGGATGTTGATCAACTAACTGAGGGGAGGAGAGTAGGGAGAGGGAGGGGGAAAGGGATAAGGACTTGGGATAGGGGCTCAGTGGGACTAAAGGGTGGCTCTGGGGTCATACCAATTTGAGGCTTATGAATTAATCTGTTTACAACCCTTATCAAAAGTGTGCTTTTCTCATTCTACAGTACAGTTTAAAGGAAAACAGCAACTGCAAGATGCCATTCTCATCTTATACTGGCAATCATATTTATCTTTTGGGCAAAAATTAAGATTAATAGTTTCTTTTCTTTTTATTTTGTTAGTACTGCATGAATATCATGGAATCCTACAGCACGAGGACAGTTGTTGTTACGATTGTGAATCTCTGATTGTGATCTTTAGGACTCGATCTCTCTCCATTGTCGAATGTGAAGGCTGATAGAGCTGTGGTCCGTCATGTCTGTCCTCTGCAGTCTTAAACAAGGTCTATTGTCCCTTTGTCCATCGTCAAGGTTTCTCTATGTCTCCATGTAATGCTTCAGGATTCATCACCTTTCAGGGTTGTGATACAAAACTTTTTGGCATCACACCTCGAGTCCCTTATCACCCGAACCTTAAAGCTCTCTGGCGTTGAAGAGGAAAATTTTCTTTAGGCTATTTATTGAGATTGTGTTATTCGTGTTACCTTGATGTTAAAAATACAGAAAACACCCCAAAGATATGATACTTCTTCCCTCACCTGCTTCTGTTATATCATATAGAGCTATACTGTATTCAAAATGTCTGGTCCTCCCATATCTATTCCGCTACCTGCCATAAGAGGGTGCTGTGGTGATAGCTTTGTCTCTGCGGTAATAACTTGGTAGTCCGTTTTTAAATGCACTACAGGAGGCCTAGTAGTATATGAAGTGTCCTGCCTTAGTCTCACAACCTGAACGTTCTTAAAGAAAACTCCAATCACAAGTGCCGGAATGTCTCACCAAGCCATGACCACCTTTGCCATGGTGGGATGTCTTTCCTTTTTTCATCCCCTCTGTTTTGATCCCATACACCAGTATTGTATCAGTGTCGAATGGCTACTCAGCATTGTAGCCTCTCCTGTTGTTTTTGCACCAGCTATATTGTTTATGTTTATGGATTATGAGGACATACTAGTGGTACTGAAAAGTAGTTTTTTGAGTGAGGAATCACCACAAACATTCACCCAAACAGCTAGCTTGTCTGAATATCAAATGCCATGCACTTCTACTTTTGATTTTTGACTGACGAAGTGTTGTTTTCCTGTGGACATTTTTGTTTTATAAATCCTCAGTTGTTCTTGTGAAGTAGTGAGAGGAGTATCAACTTGGGTTGGGTTGAATAGTGCCACCTTGGTCTTTACTCAGTTATCTAAATGGAGAATCCATGAATGTCTTTGTTGGGCTTCTTTTGCCCTGTCTTCAGTTAAATAAATGAATATTAGATAATGATCCGTAAATAATGTTATTGTTGCGTTATCGCAATTGTTAAAATATGAAAGAACATGTATCATTGGTGCCTGATTGTAGCTACATTTTGCTTTTTCTGCCTTTCATTTTTAATCTGTGGATAAGTTCGTATTTTAATTAAAAATTTAATCAGAAATAAATACTTTCTGAAAATGTATTTTGTCATTTATTTAATTAAAACAGTCTCGTTATGGAAAATTATATCAACCTGTTTAAAAACATTTTACCAGAGCTCAGATCTTAGTGTTCTCAGTAGCCTCTTGTGTTCAGGGTATTCTATATGTGTACCATTCAGCAGCAGAAGAGAAGCTGCCATCTTCCGAGAAAGTAGGCCTACTTTGAAGTGATTAAAGTTGCGCGACCCTTTGAGCCAAGGCCATTATTCTAAATTGTAAATCGATACAGATCAAGATTACATTTTTTTTTTCATTTCTGGAGAAACCCCTGGCATAAATTCAATTAATGAGCATGAGGAACAAAGGTAAGTTCCAGGTAATTTGTGGGGATTTCTTTAGTATATGATATTGTTCCACTTTCACTTTTGTATTTTTGATGTCCTTGGTTGTCCAAAGTTGTTTACAGTGATACTCAGCATAAGCCACACCCTCCTTAACCATATTTGGTGTGTATTTGTGAGACGTACGCATGTGCGTCATGTTGTAAACCACACCCACTTGCTTTTTTGACTGAGGAATTCCTAACGTCGACTATTTTCCGTGACTCACGCCACTGAAAAATACCGTGTCCACATTAGTCATTACGTTTGCAGTTTTGTTACGGTAACGAGCTCATAGTGTAGACCATAGATAACAAAAGGCTGAGCTGAAAGAGACAGTAGCTTAGGACAGGGACTACCAAAATCCTCATATTGCGCGCATATTTCAGTTAACGTTAACGTTTCATTGTATTTACAAGACATCAAAACGTACGTTTGGAACTCTAACGCTAGATATGGGACTACTTTTTACAAAGTTGATGACTGTCTTCGGTGATAGAGGTAAGAGTTTTTTTTTACTTATATTTTACTTACTTATATTATATATATATATATATATATATATCAGGCTTGCTATGAAATTTCCATCAGAAGGACCATCTGTTCAGTGTGTGGGGATCATCCAAGTTGATGAGTCTCAGTTTAATTGTCAACATTGTCAAGCCCTTATAAGGGAGGCGACTTTTCCCCATCATATTTTTTCATATATTATAGGAAAACTATAATAGAGTAATCTATTCCAAGATTAGGCTATAGCTAGACAGATATTCATTAGAACTTTATGTAATGTCTTATGTCCAGTGTATTTTCACTGTACTGAGTATCATGCGGGTGTTGTAGTAAATGTATTATATAATATATATATATTTTTTTTCAGAACATAAAGTCATAATTGTGGGTCTGGACAATGCTGGGAAGACGACTATCCTTTACCAATTGTAAGTGATTATTTGTTCAAGAATTGATATGCTCAGGTTTGCATGCATTTAACATTTAACCTTTTTCAACATATCTGCTAGAAACTAACAAGGAGTAATTGATGGAACATGATTTATGACTGGTGTGCAAATGCATGACGGTGCCTACCACTTTTCAAATTAAATGGGCAGGCAAATACTAGGCTTATACCCAGTTATGTTTTCCAAAAGCTTGACAAAGGAAGCCGTCCACACTTTCCCAACTATTGGGAGCAATGTTGAAGAGATCTCTGTACGCAAGACCCGATTCCTTGTCTGGGACATTGGAGGCCAGGAGAGCCTTAGAGCAAGCTGGAACTCCTACTTCTGCCATACAGAGGTAATGAGCTGTGCATGTGTATGCTTGCATGCATGTGACCTGAAAAAAAACAGGATGTGTGCATGATTTGTAATGTGCTAGGTTCAGTGCGGCTGCAGCTGGAATTCACTTTGGGTTTTTCACATAAATGCTGCTCTTGAATAGCACAATGATTACATTTATAAATGTACGTTTAAAGTTTTTGTTGCAAGCAAAAAACATTTCAATGGAAGCCACAAACCATACATTTTTCTTCTGATGGATTGACCCGACAGAACAACCTAGAGTTTTGATAGGCTTTTTAACTTACATTTTGCCCAGTATCAGATAAATATTTTGCTTCCACAGCTGGGAAAAAGATAATTGTACATTGTCCAAGTCCATATGCCTGGCCAACGTGGAACTGTCAAACATTAAGCTAGGCCTGTTGTATTCTGCTCCGCACTGCGTTGATAAAACATGTTGCTTAGCACTGTTACATAAACAGTTATTATGTTGTACATATTAGTTTGTCCTCTTGTTGCTCACTGACTGTTCTGTACTTTCTTTGATATTACAGTATTGATAACAAAGATAGAGAGATATTTAGAAAGAACAAGTAGGAGTTTTATGTTAGTTTGCTATTTTTCCTACTTAGATTGTTATTCTGGTTGTGGACAGCACCGACCGTGAGCGCCTCACATTGACCAAAGATGAACTTCACCGCATGTTGGCACATGAGGTAACAACCAGCTGTGACTTTGTTCAATAGGTAGACACAGTAGAAGGCCTTGTCGTGGCATTGTAGATCTACCTATTTTTCGCTTTCCGGAGAACATAATAGAGATGGGTATGTTTTAGTTATTAAAGTCATTTTATGACAGAAGACAAAACAGATGACTAAACTCTGTTGATGACATTTCCTTGCGGTCTTGCGGAAATAAGTTAATTGACACACGTTTTCTTTGTTGCTCTGCCGACGCTGTTATTTTCTTGTCCTTGATGACGTTGCAGACACATTCTTCAGAATGGCTGGGTATTGTCAGTATAGCTGATTGAAGGTTTTGGATTTCTTTCTCTTGTTGTGGGTTTAGGACCTTCAGAATGCAGCCGTTCTGGTCCTGGCAAACAAGCAGGACATGAAGGACTCCATGACAGTGGCTGAGATCTCTCAATACCTCACTCTTAACTCCATCACAGCTCACTCCTGGCATGTTCAGGCCTGCTGTGCCCTCACTGGGGAGGGGTGAGTACCGCCACATTAAGCTCTTTGTTTATGTCAGTGTGTGTTTGTGTGAGAGAGAGAGTTTAAGAGTGAGAGTAGCAGATAATTTTTTCTTCAAAATGTTCCTTGACAAGTCTGTTAAAAATGTTCTTGATCTCTCTTCCCAGCCTCCCTGCCAGTCTGGACTGGATGAGGGCACGAGTATAGGCAAGCTAAAGCTCACAGCAGGGAGCTCATTGTAAACCCAAATGGAACCAGGACTGATATCCCTTGATCCAACCCAACCTCAGGCTTTGCAGAAGCCACAGTGTCAGATGAGAACCAGGACCTCCACTGTGTGCTGTTCCAGTGCACCTCTGAGCCTTAGAGCTAGCCCCATGTCGGCCTTATCACCTTCATGCCTTATCTAAGAGAGTCTGCAGGGACCGCTCAGATTCCTGGCCGTCCTAAGGTGCAAGGAGACCTGAAGAAACCTATTAGGATGTCAGATGCACATGCGGATGTGTACGCTTTGTGAATGAATGTGCGTGCGCATGTTTGTGACTGTGCTAAGAGTCACTTCGTTAGAGGTCCATCATGTTTACAATAACAGAGGCATATCTTTCAGACCTGATTCCATATGGGTGGCCTGAGTAGCGGTTTCCATTCCAAGCTGATATAGCATGTTATTGTTGAAGACCGCTTGTTCACATAAAATCAGCCTTGTTTGGAAGGGGTGGTTACAGCTGACAAATACGTCTGCTAATGAGCCACACGCATTGTTGACTGAATGGTGCCCAGTCATACAAACAATAGATGAACAAACTACTTGAAGTATTTATGTTGATGAAAATAAAATTGTGTATGGTTACAGTGTGATGTGCATAAGGGGACAATGAAAATATATATTTAAAGTGTTTGTTATCTATTTCTGCACATTAGGTAACTCACTTCATTATGTATGTTCTACAACTGTTTTGTAAGAATAAAATGTATTATTAGCAAAATTCACCCATCAAATTACTCAATTAACGCCACAGATTCCACTTACTCCTACTATTTAGGCTAAGTAATGATAGAGCAGATAAGTATAACTTGATTTAAACTTGAACGGTTAAGGGTTGCGATGGTTTTAATCGATTATACGGATAGGTTCCTGTATTTGTCAAAATTTTATCACACAAATAGACTTAAAGTTCATACTATTTTTAATTGATGGCTGTTGGGGCACAGGACACATAGGGCTTTCAAGCAGAGACATCTGCCGGTCATCCATTTAAAACTGTACCCACCAGTTGTATATTACCATAAAAACATGGTTTTATAAGAAAAATGAAAACATGGTTTCTACCCAGCATTGATTTTGACTTGGTGAATGGTAATCTCGTCTTTGAGATGTTTCACCACTAGGTGGAGTCAGTCGATCCTTTTAACATGAAAACTTGACTGTTAAAATGAAGCCCATACATACATGCATAGTACATATCAAGTTTTGTTTTGATTTGATTTGTTTTTAAATGATAGTATATCAGTTTCAAAGCGTTCTTGATAGTGTTTTCGCTGCTTGTGGAACAACTGTCAAAAGTCAAGCCAGACTCAGTCAGAGCCCACCTACTAATCGAGAGTGGCCGTTGTTGATGAGAAGTATCTGCAATTAAGTGTACAGACTGACACTTGGCAGATAATTTACACAGTACTGAGGAATGCTCAAGACAACATTGATTATTCGATTATGATAGAAAATGTCCTGGGGTGTAAAGTTTGCATAACAAACAAAGGTATGAGGTGATATCCTTCAATCTTCTTTATTTGAAAATGAACGTGTTGGCTTTGTTACTGCAGGTCTATCATATTGCTCAGACATTACACTTCGGGTACGATCGAAGCAATCATTTTACCGTCGTGTAAGAATAGACATGCCACAAGGCCATTTAGTAGGCGAGTTTCCTCTGAAAAACATTATTTGCACTCTTTCCCAGCTTTTGTCTCAAGATTGAGAAGGCAACCAAAGTTCACTGACTGACCTTTTAAATGTTATTTTAAATACCATGACAATTTCGAACTATTATTTGAAATGTTTACAGAGGTATGGACGTGCTTACTGTATGTATTCGAAGTTTCAAGCATTACTTATTCATATAGCTGTTATATAATTGTTCTCTGAATCCTCATATAACATGAAGATTTTGGAAAATGAGGGGGCACCCGGATTTGAACCGGGGACCTCTTGATCTGCAGTCAAATGCTCTACCACTGAGCTATACCCCCTGTCTATATTGAGCTATCTCGTTCATTAGATTTGTCTCAGATCTATCGTTTACGTGTGTAGTTTGGGCAACGAAGGTCTCGAAAAACTAAGTAGCAACGCTATGTCGAGCTACTGTTGAGCCGAAACAGCGTTCATAGAGCTATCGGATGTGGTTCCCTTTGCCTCAGTAGTCGGCTAGTCGCAGGCACAAATGTATGCCTGCTTTCACTGATATAATATGTTCGTGCCTCCCTATACGTAAATATCTACAACGATAAACATAAACAGTTAAGCATGACACCATTACACAAGAGCTGTTCTAATGTGTTTAATTCCTTGTCACAAGAGATAGGTTGAGATGTTTGGGTGAGTTGTTCGGTGACAAGAGAAGTTACTGCCGATCACTGTGGAGTGGCAGTACTGTCCAGGCCCTGAGACTAGGCTTCATTGTCTTCTTCAGACCCTGTTTCAGATTTTCTTTCGATTTCAAATTCAGTTGAATTTGTGTGTTCTCAGCATTCGAATTATGTTCTCACCAATGTTAATATAAGGTTTAACAGTGTGTGGGCCAAGTTATATCTCCTTTATAAACCCTTCCAATGTTTTGGAACATGTTTTCAAACTTTTTTTTGTTTTTACCACCAATGTTCTTTGTTCTAAATTTGAAACAGAGCTTAAACACCTAGTGTGTAAAAGATTCAAAATAGAAACCATGGTGGAGTAAACCACAGTACTCGTAAAGCATTTTTGTTTCACTTAGACTGAAAAAACCCAAACAAACACAAAAAAACCCTTTCTTATACAACCCATATGTCACTATAATAGACCCAATGTGTTGACCAGTTAGCATGGATTATTGTGCCTTTTAAAGCTCGGAAGAGTCTAATTTCAAGTTGGAATATCAAGAAACTTTACATACATAACCTTCCCTGGCTTAATCGAATACTAGGGGCTTTACACAACATATAATTGTCCCTGAAAAAAACAATAAAACATTTCTATTTAATTTGAACAGTAATATTTTTGACAGGTGAAGGCGCCGTAGTGCAGTCCAAGTCCTTGCCATTAGATAGAGGATCCCCTCAATATACCTTAGCGTACTTCTTATGGTTTTGAAGAATTCAAGTGTCGAGTCTCAGACGAACAGAATAGGGCAAGAACAATTGTAAAGTAATGTCAAATAACGTGCCTTGAGCTTTAGAAGGAGAATGCAATTTCATCTTCTCAGCTGCTTCATCAGTTGTTCTGTGTGTCTGTGTTATCACGATGGCAACAGAAGAAAAGGATTGAGGGACGGGAAAGAGGGTGTAGAAAAGAGAGGGTGTGTGAACAGAAGGAAAGAGTTAAGGAAAGGGTAGAAGTGGTACCAAAAGAGAGCTGTTTTGAAGGAGAAGAGCTCTCAGTTGTTGCATCTGAACATGTGTCTTGGTTCGGTGTTTCTTCTCTGCCTCTCCCTGATAGCGTCTGGGAGAGTTTTGACTCAGGATAACACAGGTAAACTCTCTCTCTCTCTTGTTGTCTCTGTTCTGGAATCTACTTTTCTCTCATCTTCTTTGGTATAATTAACTTCACTACGTTTTACTGGTAATGCTACTATGCTGTACGTTGCTGCAGCCGAAGTCACCTTGTGGTCCTGTTTCATGCTTTTAAGTTTATATAATTGCATGGGTCCAAGTCAATTCTTCAAAGTCCCCTACTGCTATCACTTTAATTTCTCAATGGTGTGGCAACATGTACATGTACTCCCTTGCAGTGGAGCCATTGCAGTACATATACACTGGTTGTTATATTGTGCCTATGCCTGTCTAATTGTATTTTTTTTCTTTGAGAGCTACTAGATATATAGACTGTATACCTACATTATTTGTTCCCATCTACGTTTATGTTAAAAAGGCTGGTGGTGCATGATTGTGGCGTATGTTGTTTTTGCAGAAAAACTGTGACCAAGTTTACTATAAAGGTTAACCATAAAAAACCTATTTCACAAACATGTAACTAAATCTGAAATAGATTGCACGCCACAACCAGCATTGCTCAGGCTTAAAATTAGATTAAGACATTTTTCCTCGCTGCCTCTCCCCGAGAGCCTAGGTTCTTGAACAATGCTAGGGTAAAGATCTTATCAATGCACATTGTAAAGAACAAAATATTGATGATACCAATTGCTTGCTTTCCAATTATCTTTGTCGTTTAATGTGTTAGACTTGAATTGGTTTATTGGACACATGTTGGAGTGGTGGAGTACTGACAGAGATGCTTGTTTTTCATGAGTGCCCCATATACATTATCTTAAAAGCATAGATAATTTTGTCTTTGTATGAAACACCTCAGTTTAACCCCTGCTTCCAATTTAATATTCTTCCCCATTACTTAATTCAAAACATTTCTTGCCTGTGACTACACATTTCAGGACAATTTCATTGTAACCTCTGCTCACAACAACTCACTCCCAATGACATTTCTCTCACTGTTGGGAAAATATGCATCCATCCTTTTAGTACCATGTGCAACATCTAAACCAGATTATGAAAACAAAAAAGCTAAGGGAGGAAAATAAATTTCGATAGTCGCTGGTGACCTAAGTGTCTTGCTACTTCATCACTTGTCCTGTTCAGAAAATAATTTAGCAACAGCTTGAACCTGGTCCAGCTTATATTGGCCAAGTGTGACCATAAAGCGGTGAGTTTTGTCTCACTGCAACATTCTTTAGATCACAGTTTAGCAATTCCCTTAGCCATAGGAGTATGTCTGGGCTGGGTCTCATAATGTTTTCTTTGTGTATAACATAACATAGGCTTTCATATCGATCTATCAAAATCAAAGTTAATCTTCTTGACCTCTTTCGATCCCATTTTAATCTTCACCATAGCAGAAATTGTATGAGGTCATTAATCTTCGCTCATGTTTTCATAGCAGTCTCTTATCAAATTCCTCTTTTATGTTCAATTGTCTCACTGTGTGAGTATTCACTGAATAAGTGGCACACATCATAAACGCTTATACAACAGCAAGCTCAATACTGCAATATAGTTTATTTTGTTGGCAAAAATGGATTTTAAGACTCCAACCAAATATTCAGATTAAAACATCAAGTATCTGTGTAGCCTATGTGTAACCTTTGAAAGTGAGACGTGTATGCCCTGTCTGGCCCTGGAGCCGCCTTACAGGAAAGGGTGTGCCGTCTTACGCCCGCTATATGACCACTGTGCTTACAAAATAAGTAATGGAAATGTTGTGGGTTTGTGGTGCCGGGTTGCTCGAGTGACTGAACTTAATTCAGACCTACGGTTGTTCTTCTTTTTTTTTTTTTACATCTTGGGACTATGTTTCAACTCTTGGATTTATTTTAACCACCCAGACCCAAAGTCATAAATAATATTCTCATCCAATTTATAATTTTATGGTAGTCTGGCAACATAAAAAGTGATTATGGCTGTTACACCAATTTCTTCCTATTGCTTGGGACACAATAGATGCATCTCCTTGATAATGTAAAGTGATCAAACCAATCAGCCTTCTGTTCAGGACACGCGTGGCTCCTATCCCTGACATAGATCACCATACTTCACTTTTACAATTATCAATATATTTTTTTAGTTGATGTTTTGTGGTCCCTTGTTTGTTTTCCTTTTATCAGGTGCACAACACGCCTCTCCTTAGATCTACATGCATGCCATTCGTCTTTCAGATGACTTACATATGCACAGTGGGTAAAGCCAGGCAATCTGAGTGTCTTATATATCTTATAAGAGCATGGATTTAGTCACTTTGGTGTTTATTTAGCAAGGAATTTAGAGGTCTGGCCAGAGCCTCAAGAAACACTCCTACTTAGAGATACTTTACTTTTGAAATAACCTATAATCCATCATTTCTATATCAAAATGAGTTATTTCTACCATCAATTTAGTTTTGTTGAGATGGTTTAACACCTTGTTTATTCGCCAGCTGTTTTTGTAGCACTGGTTTCAAGGTTCTAATTATGGACTGATTGCATGTTATATAACAAAACTCCATGTTAAATTTCCAATTCTACCTTTTCTAGAGACCAAATAAAATGCATAAGCGTTTCAGCAAGATATTAAATACTTTTTCAGAATACCCACTATAGTTATTAAACTGCCCTGGGACACTGCATATAACTTCACTAAAGTTAGGTTGTATGCCTCAAGACCTGATCATGGGATACACTTCAACATAGATAATGTAAGAACTGAATACTGACATTGTATTACTTTTATACACAGAAACGTAATACAACTGGTCAGTGCTGTATGACTCAGATCTCATCGACATACTAGCCGATAAGTTTACTTGCATGTTTGATAGTCCTTGAGTGTGGCAAGTCAACAAATCCCAGGTTATGCCCTGCTGCCACCCACGGGCGCTCTAATTATTTTGTGTCAAATAGAGGTTGGACTTATGGTGTATTCCAACTACAATAGATCCAACAGTTCTAATCTTACGAATTTTGTAATACAACATAAGATTAACTGCTCAAGATCAAAACGACATGGGGCAAACTTACAAACAACATGGTGGATACCGAGTATAGTTGTAACACAGGGAGAGTTGTAACACCACAAATTCCACCAATCAGGGATAAGATAGGAGTTGTGTGATAGTTTAAAACTGAAATTACTTCCCCCCTGATGCCATATGGTGGTTGTCAAAACTGGAAACAGGCCAATGCAGATGCTATAGTGAAAAGGACTTCCTATTTTGTTTTGAACTCTTAATATTGCAGATAAAATCAAATGATTTATAGTAGATTCAATAGTACATTCTCAGGCAACATGTGATACATTTCCCCCCTACTAATTTCAAACCACTATGTTAATACAGCTAGGTAAGCAATGGCCGACAGGGGCGGGGTGGGTTGTAACACATCTTTAAAAGGGATTCTGGGACCTCTGACAACAAAAAATGTTCGTGTCCTATACAAATTGGTAACTCTAAGCCAATGGAAGTGTTGGGAAGGGCCCTATGCAGTTTCTGATCTCACCAATACACTCCAGGGTTAATAATGTGCCACCATTGTGACTGATTAAGAATATACACAGAAGGATACAAGACAGTTTTTTATTTGACGTACATGTTCTTTTCTAAAGTACATGAACGTCAAATAAAATACTAGGCCAATGTATTTGTGTCCTGTGTGTATACAGGAACATTATAGTAGAATGTTCCTTAAGCATACAGTAAAATACGTTTATTCCAGTAGACTAATTTACACACATAGAAAGTGGATTTAAGTTATGGTGAGTCACAGAGGGATATTGTTCTGGGTTGTTCTTTTTTTTTTTTTAATAAACCTATTTCTGAAGCATATTGCGTGGTGTGGCCCGTTTTTGGTTGTTAGAACTTTAACGCTATTAGGGTAGGTTGAAACAAAGGAACACAGTGCATTTGACATCAACCCACAAGGTCTGTGATATTCTTGCAGAAGTTTAAATTGGTGAAATTTGTACTAAACAAATATGGGCAGTTTGTATAAAAGTTTGAGAACTCTAGCCAAAAAAAAAATCAGTTACAAGCGCTGAAGCAAAAAGTGTTACAACCATACCCGGTCTCCCCTACACCAGAAAGCTGTTCCTGCCGCAATATCACCTGAATAGAAAAGCTGAGACTTTCTCTAATCATTCAGGAGTCTGTAAAACATCACCACGTCGCCAAATTGTTGACTGCCGTTTTGGTAACTTTATTTGGTACAATTTAAGAATTGTTTGAGGTGAAAGACACTACGGAATCCGGGGCCGGGCTTCAATAGGACTTCACACAGATAAGCAAAATTGATCGGTGAATTTCAAGGGCTCTAGTTAGCAGCAGAAGCCAAGGAGTACCGCCATTGTACTGTCCGTCGTGTCCGATATTCCGTCTTTATGTTTTCGAACTCTGTACTGCTGAAAAACCTGCAAAAATACAATAGTTTTGCAAAAACGTAATGTTTACATTCTGACCAATATTAAGCACAGCAAGGCTAGTTTAGATTCACATAAAAAAAATAACAATGTGCATACTGCCATCAACAAGGCACTTAAACCAAAAAGGCTAACGTAAAAATGCTGCACATGTGCCACATTGCAAAAATAGTAGCTAGCAAACATCCACCAGTACTAGTTGTGCATCTATTCGTTCCAGAAGTAGCTAAAAGAAAAATGTTTGTGCGTGGGCTCTCAAATAGATCATTAAGAGGATCTACAAGAATGTGCCCTGCTCAGTTTTATTCTGCTCAACGAAACAGTCCTGCAGATACACCAGAGCAACAGAGACGAACTCTTCGCAGCAGCCAAGCTGTCCACGGCATGTTCATGATGCTTCTAACAAGAAAATTGAGCGGAACTGAGTGTTTTTCTCCATGCTTTTTTGTTCGCCACAACCGACCGTAATTCCAAATCTTCCTGTAGTTTACTGAAAGCTAGAGATTAAAACAGTAAACGTTCAAGTACAGGAAGCCGCCTGAGATTAGGGTTAGAATGTACACTGCGTTCAACACCAATCGGAAGTCCGGACACTTTATAAGATAACTTGGGTGACGTCACCGACTCCCTATAGGGTGACTTAAAATTTAAATGTAATTAATTATTGCTTTGAAGTGCACACTATTATGCGGCTGATTTTTTTATTGATTTGTTACATTTTGTTAGCTAAATTTGCTTTCGTACTTTAGCTATAGGGTAATGTCACCATTTATGAATTTATCTGTGCATTCTGAAGGGTGTGTTCATCTAGTAACAAGGAGTTCAAGCAGTGACCCAATTTGAATTGTTATACTAAGTCCGCAGTAAGACCTTTACACAATTA
>JAVQIZ010029566.1:0-13418 GCA_036023535.2 Galaxias brevipinnis
TAATGTGTATAGTGTTATAGTGAATGTGAATAGTGTTATAGTGAATGTGAATAGTGTTATAGTGAATGTGTATAGTGTTATAGTGAATGTGAATAGTGTTATAGTGAATGTGTATAGAGTTATAGTGAATGTGTATAGAGTTATAGTGAATGTGTATAGTGAATGTGTATAGTGTTATATTGAATGTGTGCACAGTTATCTGTGTATCTCATCGTTGTTTTTCCTTTTTCTTTTTTTTAAACATAGAAGTAGGCAAAGTTCTGTTTCCTCAGCCCTGCCTGTTACTGCTATGCTATTACCCTGTTACATTGCTGCTATGCTATTACCCTGTTAGATTACTGCTGTGCTATTACACTGTTACATTACTGCTATGCTATTACACTGTTACATTACTGCTATTCTATTACACTGTTATTATTACATTGCCGCTATTTTATTGCACTGTTGTTACATTACTGCAGCTGCAGGAGTGTGACCTCAGTGTCAAAATCCCTGATTGCACAAGACATTTTGTACATTGTCAGAAAAGACCTTGAACAAGGAAACATATGCTGGAAAAGCCTCAGGGTTCCACATACATTGACTCATTAAGTGTGGAAGAGTAGACTTTTGTCACAAATAAAGCATTCTCATGCATGACTGCCTGCACAAATTTTACACTTGCACAAACATGTTTTTAGACAGGGGAGAGTCACAGTTGGTCAGATTATGTATGCACAAGCATAGCGTTGTTAGAGAATCACTCATAAACACATATCTGTGAGCTCACAGCCCTTGAACCCTATTTTAAAGCACAAAATGTTTCATAAGATACCAAAGTGTGTCTGCGCAGCCCCTTCCAAAACCCTTCCAATATTACAGGCATGAATTACCCAAACAGCCTTTTCCAGTACTAGCATCGTTATTCCGTAAACGTGTCAAACGGTCCAACTCTTATTTGTATGAAATAAAGAGCTAACGTGTTTTGCTGGGGAAGCTGAGAGAACGTCTGGTGGTGTAAAAGATGAGAAACGTCCCTTCATCTTCCCTCCTTGGAGCTCCGTGGCTTGCCAGCCTTCGAGCCGAACCCAAGTAGGTCACCACACCCAGGGGGTGGGCTCCTGCTGTCAGAGCAGAGTAGCACCGGGAGGTGAAGACCAGGGGAACGGGGTCTCTGTGACTACATGGCCGGGCCCAGAGAGGGGGTCATGCCTGCCGGGGGAGAGAGAGAGAGACATGGAGAAACTCCCTGCTGAATCTTTGCTTTCTTCTTCCTTTGCTGAAACAACTGACAATGTCCTCTGGTAGAACCAACACTTACTAGGAATCCTTCATGCTTTTCTGTTTTTTTTGTAGTTTTTTTTGCACACACACAAATACACGAAATTTACAAAATGTTATTATCATACACACATACCATTACAAGGACCTTTGTTAACAGACGGGGGTGGTTCAGAAGGTTCTACTTTGGTTTATCCAGAACCTTGAGACTTGTTCCTGCCTGTCACGTAAGACCTGCTCCTGTGGAGTACATGGTCAAAAAATAGACTTAAAACCTTTCCAAAATATTTGCGCTAAAGCCGTTAATGCAATGGTATTTGAGAGATCGTAAGCTGCAATGGGCTGAGTGAACGCTCAGATGATCTAGCAAATACGTGATACTTTTCACTGAGGGGCGTCATGCAGTGTTTTGGGTTTGATACCGTCAAGAGTTTGGACTTGAGTCACTCAATCAAAGAAAAGGGAGGTCACTTCACAGGAGCTTGAAATACGTTTTTATTAGGTTATGTTATGTTATTATGTAGGTAATTATGTTGCAGGAATTTGCAAAACATACCAGTAATGGATATACTAACACTGGATTATTGTTGGATTTAGATTTTATCCATCTGTATTAGAAATGTTGATGAGGGTGTTGTTTTGGGGCAGCTTTCTGGCGTCTAGACGACAATCACTCAGTCAGAATTCTGAAATGAATTATGTATGAATTATAAAAATGAATTATGATTGGTGAATATAAAGCAGATTTTGTCAGCATTTCTAGAGGCAGGCATTTAATCATGTTTTGTTTACCTCAATAATGCCAATGGCAATTCCTTAATCTCACCTCAGAACCTTTCTTTGGTGGATTAGTAAGAATCCATGTGAATATGAGCCTGTATTAGAATCTAGGAAGTTATGGTTTCAATGTCTCGACTAAAATCTCAAATTAGTAATATTTATGTAAATGTCTCTGCTGCAAACAGAGTAAATGCACACACATTGAGGAGAGCATGGTTCTTTTCCCTTCCCTTATCCAGATTATGTCTGTCTGGTAAATATATCAGTCCATCTGAGCCACCACTCTGTTTGTTTGTCTCATCAGTCCCTTCTTCATAGGGCCCCTTTTGCTTATTATGCAACTTCTAATTAGCAACTTGTAAGAAGGACACATTTTTCCTCCCTGCTTTTATGCACAGGAACCAAGCTTATCTGGGACTCCTAAATCTTTCAGCTCTCCCATTATAACCGCGGGTGGTGCCTCGAGACTTTCTGCAGGAGGGTGATTTCCCACAAGCCATCTGTTGTGTCTTTGCTGGCTTTAATGAGTGGGGAAGAAAGTGACATTGGAGCACAGCAGATGATAGAGATGGTTTGTAGGCTAACACACAAGCCAATAACGGGGCAACAGATGGAGGGTTCTCTCATAGGCTGCTGTGTTGTTTGTGGAAGTCATCTTGACCAGAGCCCTGGTAGGTCTATTGATGCCCAAAGCACTTATGACTGGAATTGTTCAAAGAAATTCCTAGCCTGGTTGACTGCAATCACAGTGAATCATTCATAGAAAGCACTTTGAATGCTGGGAGAGTGTGTTTCTTTTTTTTCTTTCTTTTTTTGGTTTTTGTTTTACATTCGTGCTTCAGCATGGGTTTATTGCATGGTTTATTTCATAGTCTACTTCAGTAGAACCATAAGTAGAGTGGCTTTTAGGCTGAACATTTATTTGCTTTATCCTAGTATTTTTCTACATTAGTCTGAAATGCATAATGCTGTGACTATAAATATCGAAAGCGTAGCTTGGCTGTCCAACTGTCAGATCAACATGCAATAATGGAACACATTTCTATTTATGAGCAAACGCATTAAGATGTTGCTTTTTATTTTTATTGTGCCAACCAACAACAGCAGTGATCATGTTTGCTCCAATTGTATTTACTTCACCAGGAGAGGCTGCAGCATCTGTTTCAGACTTCCCAAATGGAAAAAGGAATCCCCACTGTTGAACCCAGCAGTATGCCTTTCAGTTGTGCTGGAAAATAAAAAAATATATATATACAGTGTATAATTTCCTTGGTGAGAGAGAATCCGAAATATTTGAATGAACGTTTGTCAGCACTTTTGTCAAGCACAGTTATATTACATGTGGTAAACACAAAGGGCTGCCGACAAATGAATCTATAGTCTCTCTGGTAAAGCCTCTTCTGCTGCAGGCCTTTAAAGCCACAGCGTGCACCATATGAATCTATAGTCTCTCTGGTAAAGCCTCTTCTGCTGCAGGCCTTTAAAGCCACAGCGTGCACCAAATGAATCTATAGTCTCTCTGGTAAAGCCTCTCCTGCTGCAGGCCTTTAAAGCCACAGCGTGCACCAAATGAATCTATAGTCTCTCTGGTAAAGCCTCTTCTGCTGCAGGCCTTTAAAGCCACAGCGTGCACCATACTCATCAGCTCCACAGAACATCGCCATTAAACCTTATGGATATGGATGAATGATGAGCTGATTATGTGACGGTTATGAAAACATTAGAGTGACGCATGGACAGGTGACTGTGCAAATAATAGCCTCTTTGATAGCTTGCCTGTGCGCATGGCCTTGGGCAGTGCCATTATGGGAAGTGAGTGCATTTGCTACGTGACCTCCACAGGTACTTGCAGCAGATCGAATGGAGAGATGCGGTGGCCTGGCCCACTTAGAGATAACAAATGAGTGGCCATCCTGGGGGGGGAAAAAATAACCAACATTCTAACAGGAGAGTTTGTGTGATTTCAAAATATGATATGGCTTTTACTCTTACTTTTGTTTACTGTATTGCACAATTCATAAATATACCCGGAATTTATGCATATGCTGGTTTTCAGTGTGGAGGCAGTTTAATATTCATCAAATGGAAAATAGGGATTTTCTCAGAGCATGTCAACGGAAAGGGTGCAAAGCAGGCCCTGTAAGAGGGTTGGTTGGTTAACTGACTTTGACAGCTATAGTTGCCAGGAAATGATGTCGTCTGGGTGTGGGTTGGTCTCATGGCTACATCATCTCGTAAGACATAAGGTCAACACATTGGTTAGAACAAAGTGACCAAGCCAAAGGACACAACCAACCAAAATATGTCAGAGTGTAAATGAAGTCACTGGGGCTGACAACACCCATCATCTCTCCCAAGCTCTCACCTACAACCATTTTCCAAAATCCAATGTTGTCCTTTGATATTACGAGACGTCCTATTAAAAAAAGCCCAATATTGCATAATACATAACAATAAATATTCAAATACAATAATACAAAATCCTGAATGTGAAAACAATGATGAGGTTTGAAGAATTATTAATGAAGAATAAGTGTGGCTTGATAATGGAATGGTGTGGGTAGGGGGGGTCAGGTCCCTCTTTACAACGTGTCTTTTGAAAATGTTATTTACATTTGACTTGGGTCATTAGTCGGACAGCGACCAATGTGCTGGGGAGTCAGAAGACACTCACCCAACAGCTGGCATGGTGTGATTCCCGGGCCCAAGACCAAGTATAGACAAATCATCAGTAGACACTCATCTGCATTTTGAAAGGGAAGTCATTTTCTATAACAGAGAATAAGACTGAGGATATGAGATATATTACTCTCTGTAAGAGAGTTAAAACACGTGAACAAATGAATGGCAAGCTTTGGATGAACTCAGCTAAATTGGGACAATTCTTTCAATTCTATCTTTTGATTGCGATTGACCCACTATAACTGAATTCACCCTCCCTGCAGAGCATGGAGACAGGTTACTGTGCAGGGGCATGTGAAGTAAGCACTAGTGCCACTATGTAATTGCTCTGGCCTTTCATAGGGATCGACAAGAAAATACAAATAATTGGAGTACTTTCTCCTGTTGTTGGTGCTGTCATCCTCCCAGAGCAGCAAGGCCAATAACGTTCATTAGAAATCTCCACAAAGCTGGATTAGGAGTGGGTGATCTTTGTTAAGAGCAAAGATATTGAATCCCTAATAGCCAACGTCTGTGAACAAATTGTCAGTGTTCAGAAATTGTACATTTCAAATGTATGTTAATTCAGATGTATGAAAATGTTGTCCCTACTTCGTATTCCTCTATTATCCCCCATTTTTTAAATTAAATACTTGTATTGAGCTATATTATTTGGCCTCGTTGTGTTTAATATATGGAATTTCCATAACAGGACCTGTTATGTAACATGAAAATGCCACTGACGTGTGCCTTCTCACTGGGAGCATCAGACTGTCAGTGGAAAAGTGCTTGTCTTTCATTCAGACATATGCCCGCCATTAAACTGACTGACAGTATTTCTGAACAGCAATCCTGGGGGAAATGCCTCATGGCTTTTCCAGTTGATTTGAAATATGTAAAGTTGTGAAAAAAACATATATGTAAAATAGAAAGCAGCATGATAGTGTGCTGTGAGCCGTCTCCTGTGTGTCAATCGCTGAGTACAAGGTTGCATAACTTTGACATTTTCAGTTTATTTTTATCAAAATGTTTTTAATTCACCATGAATATTAAATATTCATAGGAATAACTTGAATGAAGAAAAACAGCAAAAGAATGTATCCTTAGAGTTTTTCAGCACAACTTGTGTTTGATGTAATGGCACATCCTGTGTGCTTGTCCTGGGAATGCTGTGTTTCCCCCCTCTCAAACAGGATACAAACAGACGAGGGAGAATCATTGATCTTCCCCACTGAAGTGTATGAATGAAGAAGTGCACTGCACAAATAATTTTGTCTTTTCGGAAAAGAAAATCTGGTCACTCTCTTCTACAATCCATAAGCTCTTGATAAATGTCCTTATCAATTTTCCCCACCTTGCAAGACGTTTTTCGTTATGACAGGAAGAAATGCCCAAAGCTGCAATGTTTAGGCAAAGCATTTTGCTACTTTCACAAACGTTCTTCCTTATACTCCCAAGCAGGACTTTCCGAACATATCTTCCTAAAAAGATATATCTGTAAAATAGTATATCACAATTTCATTCACAGACCTGGTAGCGCTCTATTGAATTATGTGACAGCTTTTATATTGCTATTGTCATTATGAAGCTCTCAGAGAAGTAGGCAGTACATTATAGTCAGGTGCATGGGGAAAAAAAGAAAGGTTATGAAGTGAGGCGGTTGTCATCTTACGTACATTAGATGTATGTTATTCAGAATCAGCAAAAGCCTAAACTATCTTTGTCCCTTTTCCCTGGAAAGGGCTTCAACGTCCGTTTACAAGAACGACATCCTCTGAGAAGGACAAATAAATGGATTGGTCTTAGGGAATTGGAACCGCACTGACACTCGTCTTTACACAAGATTGTACATTGTTCTGACACATAAGTATATAGAAAACATAAAGTAGTACTTATTGCTTCAGACTACATTCTGGTACAGTAGAGAAATTTAGCACATTTTAGACAACACTGATATGATTACTAAGAATAAAGACAAAAAAACCACCAACGTCTTTCGATAATGTTACTATATTAATTTTTACTTTTGTGTAAGAGACTGTACCACTGTTTGTGAGAAGGTGAGCCGGTTGACAGTCCCTCCCATGATGTCAAAAAATCTAAATCAAAATATATATGTTTAGTGTACTGTAGAAAGACCATGCAGATGATGGGCCACCACCTCATCTTAGACCTGACTGAGATACGGTATCTTAACCTGTGGGTCGTGAAGGTCAACACCACCCATGTGCTCATTGTATCAGTTGATGCGTTTTAGTTGTTGGACGTCAAAGGCACGTCACTCCTTGTTCCATCTCTTGACAGAGGTCTCACCCTGTGTCTCCTCCATGTTTGTTGCCAGGGTGACGATGTCGTTGTCTTTCCAACAGACCAGTCACTTGTCTCCATGCTCTATTCCACGAAGTTGTCATGTGACTTGAATTGGACTTCAAACAAATGATATTGCTTCATCGTTCCCAGAGCTACCTCTTTTAGTAATTCCACTGACGAGTAAGTGCAAGCAAAGTGAAGAGGTTGTCGTGAATGAGCTTGCAACCTTGAGGCACCAGAGCTTGCAACCTTGAGGCACCAGAGCTTGCTCTGCAAAACAGAGAGCAACACTGGGTCCCTGACCCGACCCCGTCTCAGGGAGGAGAGAGTGGGAACCATTATATGTCTCTCCATGTGATACATGTAACCACTGGAGGAGGCCAGGCTCCATAGCTTTTAACCACACTGGATTGGTTTACATCTTAGGAATTGCTTACATCCATGCCGGGCATATTATGGGATAATGCTCTCATCCACTGACAGGCATTCCTGAAATGGCATGGCTTTGTATGACTAAATGAGCTTGGAGAAGATGTGCCTGACCTTCACAAATGGGTCGTCAGGGATCTGTGTGTTGTCAACCACATGAACTGAGGCCATCATTTAATCAAAGCAATTTCTCCGCATTGCATCTGAAATGCTTTTATTGTGTACATCACTGTTAAGTGGCCAGTACATGTGTCTTCTTTGAACAGAGCTTTACCCAGCGGTGAAGATCCCATCGAATGTAAGGTATTCATCCATACTTCTACAGTTGCTTGTCCTTGGTCTGGCTGGAGCAGAGCTTAGACATTTCAATGGTGATCTCTCTTTGGGAGGGAGGCGACATTAATAGGAAAACATCCATTGGGTTGGGGCATATGTATTCAAAGGCCTGAATGTTGGCCGGCAAATGGCCGATCTCCCCCTCATAGTCCGTATCTGTAATGCTCCTTGCCTAGTGTGGGCAGTCACCTGGATCCAGCATCTCCAGAACTCCATTCAAAGTCTAAAATAAAGAACCATGTAGAGAGTTGGGTAAGATAATCACTATATATGAGTGTAGATGCACTGTGTTACCCAACCAGTCACTATTGTTACCATCAACATGCTTACTCATTCTATGACCACACTGAACCAAGGTGAGGAATTACAAATGCATATATCAATACTAGACACCTTATAGATGATGTTTACCAGAAATATTTGTCCTATCTTTATATTAACATATTTTACTAACCCTTTGTTTGGGAGTTTTGATGCAGCCATCCTCTTCTCATGGTACAACCAGGAAGTAACTGGACCTGGTCATGTGAAGATTTACACTAAACATGTGACACTGCACGTATTTCATCGAGACCCTTTATTTTTTCAGTATTTCCTAGAAATGCATTGATACATCATTCAGTAAAACCTTTTTGAGCCCTATCCCTGCAAACCGTTTGTGTGGTCACTATTGTGACCAGTGGGATTAAATAGGTTAGTTCAGCAAGCCAATGATAAAATAAGTACTTGGCTCCTTATTAAATAGGTTGTGGCACAAGCATTGAGTTGTCTTTGGTGTGCTGAAACATGCATAGCTCATATTGACCAATCGATTTTTGCATCAGTGAAGGGAATTGAATTAGGCTTTTAACCTTGCTTTCCCTTTGAAAGTACCTGCTCTCTGGCTTCTATCAGATTACATAGGGTCGGCGCAGTGAACTCTGAAAACAAAATGTGCCTATTAATTCGAACATGTCGACAATTAGCCAGTGTTTCTTAAAGTCAGAAATCTTCATCAACAGTGTTGGTTAGGTCAATGCAATTAATGAATACAATTATTTGGCCACTAGGTTTTTTCAAAGCGTAGCACTATAGTATATCTGCCTTTAATCGTAACTTCAGAGATTAAAGAAGAGGTTTTTAATTTAAAATAAAAGTAGACCAAAAAAACTATGTCTTTAGATTTTCAATAATTGTACAGAATCTTCCTCCTAGAATGTTATTGTTGGACAGGACAGTTTCTTAAGTCTTGCATTTAAAATTAAACAACGCACACACTAACCACTTGACACGCCTGTTCCCATTCTTAACGTCCACATCAATGAGGGAGGGGACAGGTATTTAAATGACCTGAAGTCAAAGTTTGGCTTTGTGCTTATCGGATAAGGTGATTGGAAAATATATGGTGCTCCCTGCCTCTGAGCGTTGTCCATGATATGTTACGGCAGGGAGCTTCAAAATACTTAAACTGAATTGTGTTCACATTTAATAGGTAAACTATTATGGAAACATTTGATTAGCATTCAAACATAGTTATTTTTCAGAAATGTGTTTTCCATGCAGTTCAGTCGAATCAAAGCCAGACCTTAGGATTCATCATCAGTTATTTCAGAGGTTGTTTAGAGTAAGGTCCCACATTGAGAGATTGAGAATTGAGTAAGATATGTTGGGTACTATTATCTTGAATTTGCCAGTGCACAGACTTTTTCATTGATAATAAAAATACATCTGAAAAATAGTCTGAAAAAAGACAGCTCTGATCCTCGACCAAAATTGTTTTATTTATTTTATTGAGTCAAAATGTGGCTGCTGCTGTTTGTATTTTAGAGACTTGGAATTAAGTGCAGCAATGCAGCAGAGAGAGCTACTTGACTTAACTTACTGCCATTCATCCTGTCTTTCATGACAAGCAACACTGTCAACAAACACATGCACACTGCATTATAGACCATACTGTATATTTTTAAGTGGAGAATTTGCATTCTCTTTAGAAAGAAACACAGTTGCTCTGTCAGCCTGTCAGTTTGATTTCTCTGCCTTCCAGGCCAACAAACCATAATACAGCTGTTACAGAGACACAATGGAGTTAGATCCTGCAGAAAACTGCACAGTGTGTGTTTATATAGCACTATACCAGCAAGGAAATCTGTTTGCATTGCAGTGCATGTGTGTACTTTAATACGCACATTATTTTGTAACATTTCAATACAGAAAACCAACAATCAAGGTTACGGTGAGACTGTTGTATTTGTGGAGGACTGCCAGATTATGCCAATGAGACTGCTGTAACCTGGCTAATTAATTTATCTCATGGCCACTCAAAGCAATCCCAATACCAAGAAGAGACGAATTACTTCAGTAAATCATGGCATGAAACAACATCTGAGACCAGCCTTTATTAGGTCAACAACAGAGGTACCAATCATCATTAGAGTTATTATATTTTAGCTTGTTTGCTAGTATCAGAAAATATCTTAAGGGTGTTAAGATTCGAGATTCAGTAAAAAAAGTCATGAAACATTCATGAGTATAATATTAGAGCGCATGCTTTTATGATAATAGGTTGCTTAGGTTACGACATGTTTTTATTTATTTCTTTTTGGAACAGACGCCACAAACAGCTTGACATTTCTGTTTAAGTTGAACATTTTTCTCTGTTAAGTCTGTATTAAAGAAAGAGGTTGACCTGGTGTTTCTTTGACAAAATAAATTGCATGAGGACGTCAGGGGATTCTACGAAGTAAAGGGCCAGACTTTAAGATCAAAACGCCACTATGTCTCAGTGGGCCATACATTACACAATGTAAGGTTGGCTGTGCTTCTATGCCCCCTGGACCAAATAACAGTCGAGAAAATAATTACCATCCCAAGCTTCAATAGCTACAGTAGACCTCCTCACAAATCCTTTCAGGGGTGCACACACAGTGGTTGAGTCCCTGAGATGATAGCATCCTTCCAGACAGCTCTTGCCTCTTGCAGCTATCTTACTTTTGGCTAGGCCATCCAGCACACATGGGTGTGTTCACTACACCCCCAGACCTCCTCATCCACCACCCCCCACCTCAAAGTTGTCTCTCCCCAAGACACGGACGCCCTGACAGCAGGAAACTCACCGTCATTTTCCCCCAGAGCAAGCAATTTCCCAGCTCTTTGCCAGCACTGGCAGTTAAGCCCCACAGGCCCTCTATACTTTACCTTTGTTCCAAGCATTAAGAGAGAGAGTGTGTGTGTGTGTGTGTGTGTGTGTGTGTGTGTGTGTGTGTGTATTTGTGTGTGTATTTGTGTTTGTGTGTGTCAGAGAGAGAGAGCGAGACCAAGATAGTGTTTATTTCCTTGATTTACCTTGTTTGGGAGCAAAGCTAAAGTAGCCAAAGTAATCACATATGTTTAGTCTACCAACCATTGCGTGCCTTATCCACTGCTCCTAAAAACAAGGTCACAGGCTGACTTGAAATCAATATGCCAATGAACTTTCCACATTGATGTATGATTATGTAATGAGTTTTTTGGAAACAAATGTAATTTACCAGCCACAGATCCATTCTTTATCACAAGTAGTGGTGATCTTTTTCACAAACCAAATCTAGCAGGTCTCGTGTATGGGTTGACTCTATCTGATTTCATGTTCCACAAAGATAATATTCACAGTCCACAACACCCTGAGAAGCCCAAGAGACCCAGTTAGTTTACTCGACTCTGAGAGCGCCGCTTCTCATGCAATTTCCTTAATGCAATGTCTTACTACCGCGATGTCCCTTTTTGTGGCATCGTGAAGTCTGCCGTCCGCCCTCGTGCCCGAGGCTCTGCTTTGTCAAGTGCTACCGCTGAATCGCTGACGCAGCCAACCTGGGCCTCATATCTCAACCCCCCACCCCCCCACCCCCTCCATCTCAAAATAGGTCAATCTTCCTTAAGTGTCCAGTCAGGGCTCTTTGTTAGACTAATGAGATGGCTGGCTAGCCACTGTCAGTTGCAGTGACCTACGGTCCCATTGTTGACTTGTCCAGACGGTTTATCTATCAACCCTATCTACAACAAGCCCTATATTTCTGCTCCAATCCATGTACCCAGCGCAGTGTAAGCACAGCCGATTGGTACAAAAATGTATTGCCCATGCTCAAAATCCTAGCTGTATTAAGCTTAGGCTACATTTAGCTATATCCTGCTTGTTTAAAAATATTGTCTGAAGTTTTGGTGGTATGCATTTTAGAAGACAGCCCAGAACATAAATATACTTCAGGAATCCAATCACCGTACTTCCCAACTTGCCTGCTACGAAGAAGTGGATTGTGGGCCATCTCTTTTGGGATTCCAAGCTCGTGAATAACCCTCTGAGACGATCCGTTTGCAGGCATCTCATCGTCTCCAGCTCCCGCTGAACTTATCTGGGTCAGGTTTTTTAGCTAATTAAAATGTAAAACAGACTCCTAATTGCACTATAGGATACTGGTGCCATAATGAGTGCGTTTTTCATAGGCACAATAAAGAAAGCAGATTGTGAGTATGCATCCTTAATGAAATTTTTGGTACTTTCATTCCTCACACAAACCTATCTCGTGCTCATCGCTGCCAGATATTGTCCTCAGTGTGCTTTGTTCGGTTGCAGAAGGATGTTTATCAGATTAGTTGAAACAGCACATGCTCATTTGCATGTTCGTGAGGAGACATGTTTTTTTCGGTTTTCCGTCAGTACTTCAGAGCATGTGAGGACCTTGTTTTATCTTCTTCTCCAACGCCTGGAATTTTTCAAAAGCCCAGTTCAAGATATTCATTTTCTGAAGCCTGCTAAATCTAACAAACTGTGCAGAGGAGATTTACACATCCAAAAACAAAAGTAAAAAGAAAAACACAAGACACATTCAGGTTGGACCAACTGAGCTCCATTGGTGTGCTGCTCTGCTGAGAAATATAGTATTCCGCCTGGAGTGTATATATTATTTTCCTTCCAGTGGAGATTAATAGCCAGGCATGAGCATTGCTGACCAACAAAGCCAATGCTTGGAGGCAGAAGTCCATGCTAATGAGATGTCTTTTGGCTTGAAGTGGAGGCTGTTACTGGGGACCGAATAAAAAATAAAAAAAGACACTCTAGTGGCTTTGTCCTCAGCAGGGCACCTCTTTAGCATTTCTTTCCACTGATCAAAGTGAGATAGCTTCAGCCACCACAGCTTCCAGTGGCAGCGTCGCCACACACACAAGACAAAATGCATGCCAGATCCCTAGGAAAGCCTGACTCAAAGGGAATCCAGAACGAGCCTGCTCTTCTCCTTTATTACTGGAAATAATTGGCTTCCTGTTACCTTTTCTCTACCCCCCCCCCCCCCCTAAAAAAAACAGCCTAATTACAGGACGTGGACAGTGGGAGAATTGAGTTTTCAGGACAAGCCCAATTACCACCACATCCAATTCTCAGCGGGACAATCAATCGAAAACTAAGTGCTGCAACTTAACACGCAAGCACACTGTGTCTCTCTTTTTGCCTTAAACGGTGGCCCTGAGAGGCCAAACGCACTGCAACTCAAGAAAACACATGCAAATAGACAAAACACAAGCAAATTGTGTTTTGTCTGTTTGCATTTGTTGTCTCAAGTGGCTGTGCGTTGGGCCTCTCAGGGCCACCGTAGTCTCACCCCTTGTTAATTCTGTGTTACCACAGGTGAGTC